>JBCEWC010004919.1:0-26120 GCA_038996855.1 Solanum aculeatissimum | reverse complement strand
ACAAATACAATCCAACGTACAAGAGTTTAGTTTGTCCAACAAGCCTCTACATAAGATAAGTGGGGCCTCGACATAGTTTTAGGTTCACCCTCAATACATAATCAAAGAAAAGTAAGAGCAACACTAGGTAGATAGAGAGTTGTTATTGCCCTAAAACAAAGGGCTCACCACAAACAATTAGCTTTAAGAAAATCACTCGTCGTGCAAAGGTAGATAGAAGTCATCGCCGATACCTACATGGTTAGAACATGTAGACAAGAGTATGGGTTAGCACAATTAAGCACTAAGTATGCGGGAATGCAAATGCATATGCACATGAACCTATAACAACCTACATGGCAAGGGAATATATGTAGAAGTGAATATAAGAAAGAACGATATATCAATATGCCATGATGATCGTGATGCATGAAATGCCATAATGCTTAGTATATAGAGGTGATGGAACCATAATCGACATCAAAATCCATGTAAGCTACAACATGAACTTGCCCAATGAGGCCTCCCATTAGATCGGAGAAGATTACTTGCCAAAGGGAATCTACACCACAGCTTACGGGCCTCCCATTTCGGTGTGATGGCCACCTTCCTTACGAGTCTCCCATTTTGAAAGGATTTACATAGCATAGCATATCATATCAAACCATACCTTACGGGTCTCCCATTTCGGTAGCACCTATGTTTGCACATAGTTTTAGGAAAGGAGTGGGACCCTTGAGGATAACCCACTTACTACTCCAATCCTTCTTGGTACTAAGTCATCATCCCACAAGAATACGTATACATATACATGCTTTTAAAATGGAAACTTGACACTTGAACATCAAATCATGCTTACTTGGGCTTAGAAGCCAAACATACTTTCAATACTACTATGCATACTTAACAAAAGTCAACCATATTTCATAGTCATGCATCATAGGCTAAAAAGCCAAATAAACTTTCATGTGAAACTTCATGCATAAGAGTTGCTCCATACTTGTCATATCATATTGGTATAAACACCCATGTTGCTCAAAGAGCCATATCATAGACATAGTGTGATCACAACTTAGTCAAATCCATACTTGTTAAAAATCATAGTCATAAACATGTTTGGGACTTAACCCACATCAAAGCTTTTATCAGAATTCATGATCATGCATGCAAATGTCATGAGAAATAACGAGAATAGCATGGATACTAGAATTCATACTTTAAATTCAAATCAATAGTAATTCATGAGAAATTCAAGTTAAATCAACCTTCAAATCATCATTTAAAAACTACCCATGCATAGTTCAAGAGTAAAGGGGACATGCATAACTTGATCATCATCAAAACCATTGAATCTTCATATAATTCAAACTTAAATCAACTTTAAATCACCTAATTTCTACAGCACATAATCCCAATCAATTAAATACTTCAAAATTTAAAGAACCCAACCTTAAATAAAACTTAAAATCATAATTTAAAGAGGAGGGTTCTTGGGTCTTCATGAATGAAAGGGAACCCATGAATCAAATCAGCATACCTTGAAATTGACCAAGAGAATTGAAGGATTTCACAATCAAGATGATTTTCCCTAAATTTCTTCAAGCTTTTATCAATAGAGGTCAAGAGGTTTGAGAGAATTTCAAAATGGATTGAAAAGTATTAGAATGGATGAAAAGGGTTTAGGGTTAGGTTTAGGGGGTATAGGGGACCTTAGAAAGCCTAAAAGAGACATAGGATATAATTAAATTATGAATTAACCATTAACGAAATGGACTAATTAACTAAAACAGGGTCTCACAGAAGGGCTACAGTGCCCGTCAACTGGTACACGGTCCGTGTACTAGACCGTGAGGCCACACTTGGCCTCGCCTTCGACTCGAACTCTCGGGGGACTTTCTGGAACACTTCACAGGGGGACTCATAGACCATGTGGCTGAACACGGACTGTGTACTGGTCCGTGAAGCCACACTTGGCCCGGAGTCCAGCCCCAAATTTTAGCCAAGGTTCTTCCCCACTTCACGGGACCCCTCACGGGCCGTGAAGTGGCTCACGGACCGTAGGGTTATCCGTGAGAGTTTCCTTGGTCCATGGATTGGCCCCCAACCCTTGAGAGCTCATTATAATAGCCCACGGACACCCACATGTACCGTGGACCACTAAACGGTCCGTGGTCCGGTCCTTAGCCCATTTCCAGAACCTTGTTCCCAGCGTCCTTCCAAATATGGGTAGTCTCACTATTTTGTCCATAACTTTCTCATACGAACTCCAAATTGAGTGAAAGAAGTTGTGTTGCGAAGATAACTAAAAGAGCTTCAATTTGATATATAGCAGCCCACATAGTTCAGACCATACCAAAAGTTATGAACTCTCAAAGTACACTGCCCAACCGGCTTTACCATCTCCCAAAAAGGTCCATTTTGAATTCGGTCACTTAAATTCAACCCATGGCTACCAAACCTTAACCACGACCGGTTTAACACTATTCCTGACCAATCATTACGAAGTTCAAAAATTTTTGGATCGTTACATCATCTCCCCTTTGGGAACATTTGTCCTTGAATGAGCAAAGACTTATGGCTTGAGAAAAACAACCAAACAAGAGACATTTTCATCAAACTCATAACAAATCATGAATCATTTCAAAAGTCTTTCAAAACTCTTGTCAAAACAACACTTAAATCTTTTTTGTGCTCATGTACGCATGCAATATCATGGAACTCAAGAATTTAAAGAACTAGGACCATACAAGGATAGAACCTAGTACCTTAGGCTCGAGTAGATTGGAAAAGATAAGGATATCACTCCATCATGTCCAACTCCGCGTCCCACATTGCAATCTCTACATCTTGGTTCCTCCAAAGAACCTTGACCAAAGCTACTTCCTTGTTGCGAAGCTGCTTCACTTGTCTATCCATACTTTCAATAGGTACCTCTTCATAGGTCAAATTCTCCTCAACCGTCAAACCCTCCAAAGGCACAACGACCTTAGGATCACCAACGAACTTCCTCAACATAGACACATGGAATACCGGATGAATAGAGCTCATGTCCTAAGGCAAGTCCAACCTATAAGCCACATTGCCAACCCGTTCCATAATCTCATAAGGTCCGACGTACCGAGGACTCAACTTACCCTTCTTGCCAAAGCGCATGATTCCCTTCATAGGGGACACCATCACATATACCCAATCTCCAACATAAAATTCAAGACCCCTCTTTCTAAAATCCAAATAAGACTTTTGGCGACTTTGGGCCATCTTCAATCTTTCCGGAATCAACTTCACCTTTTCAATAGCTTTAACAACTAAATTTGGGCCTAGCAAGGCCGTCTCACTTATTTCAAACCAACCAATCGGAGACCTACATTTCCTACCATACAAAGCCTCAAATGGGGCCACACCGATGCTAGCATGAAAACTATTATTATAGGCAAACTCAATGAGAGGTAGATAATCATCCCAATTGCCCTTGAATTCCAACACACAAGCCCTTAACATGGCTTCCAAAGTTTGAATTGTTCTCTCAGCTTGTCTATCGGTTTGATGGTGAAATGCGGTGCTCAACTTGACCTTAGTACTAAGTCCCCTTTGAAAAGATTTCCAAAAATGAGAAGTAAATTGAGTACCACAATCCAATATGATAGACCTTGGCACACCATGCAACCTCACCAACTCCCGAATATATACCTTAGCATACTCCTCGGCACTATAGGTAGTCTTAACTGGTAGAAAGTAAGTTGACTTGGTCATTCTATCAACCACAACCCATATGGAGTCAAATTATTTCTGAGTGCGAGGTAACCCAACCACAAAGTCCACGTTCATATCTTCCCACTTCCAAGTAGGGATTTCAATATCTTGGGTCAAACCACCAGTCCTTTGATGTTCCACTTTTACTTGTTGGCAATTAGGACATTCCGACACAAATTTGGCCACGTACTTCTTCATACCATGCCACCAATACAATTCTCTCAAGTCTCGGTGCATCTTGGTAGATCCCGGATAAATAGAATATTGAGAATTATGAGCCTCTTTCATGATAGTCTCCCTTAAGCCATCAACATATAGAACACATAAACGGTCTTGGTACCGTAGCACACCATCTCCCCCTTTAGGAGAAAACCTCAATCTTGCCATCGGCAACCAACTTCTTCAACTCAACCAAGGAAGGATCTAAGTCTTGTTTCTTCTTAATATCAACCACTAAGGAGGACTAGGATCCACCTAGAATACGAATTCCACCATTTTTGGATTCGGCCAATCTTACACCCAACCTAGACAAACGGTGCACATCTTTCACTATCTCCTTCTTTCCTTCTTCTACATGAGTCACACTCCCCATAGAAAGCCTACTAAGGGTATCTTCCACAGCATTAGACTTGCCAAGGTGATAAAGAACGCTCATATCATAGTCCTTGAGGAGTTCCAACTACCTTCTTTGCCTCAAATTAAGGTATCTTTGGGTGAACACATATTTCAAGCTCTTGTGATCAGTGAAGATATCCACATGAACCCCATATAAATAATGTCACCAAATTTTCAAAGCAAATACTATCGCTGCCAACTCAAGATCATGAGTCGAATAATTTTGTTCGTGCACTTTCAATTGTTGGGATACATAAGCTATCACCTTACAATATTTCATAAGCACACAACCCAAACTAATCCGCGATGCATCACAATATATCACAAACCCATCTAACCCGTTAGGCAAAGTCAAAATCAGAGTCGTTGTAAGTCTATCCTTCAAAGTTTGGAAACTTTTCTCACATTCATTCGACCATACAAATTTAGCCTTCTTTTGAGTAAACTTGGTCAACAGAGATGCTATAGAAGAAAACCCTTCAACGAACCTTCTATAATAACCAGCTAAACCAAGAAAGCTTCGAATATCCGAAGGAATCAACGGTCTAGGCCAATCCTTCACCACTTCAGTTTTCTTAGGATCAACCTTAATACTATCACCAGACACCACGTGACCAAGGAAAGTGACTTCTCCCAACCAAAATTCATATTTGCTAAACTTGGCATACAATTTCTTCTCTCTCAAAGTTTGAAGGACCAATCTCAAATGATCCCTATGTTCTTGTTCACTACGAGAGTAAATTAAGATGTCATCAATGAAAACCACTAAAACATTATCAAGAAACGTCTTGAACACCCGATTCATAAGATCCATAAATACCTCCGGAGCATTAGTCAACCCAAAAGACATCACCACAAACTCAAAGTGACCATAACGAGTTTGAAATGCAATCTTGGGAATATCACACTCCCTTACCTTCAATTGGTGATAACCCGAACGAAGATCTATTTTGGAAAAGTGAGTAGCTCCTTGAAGTTGGTCAAAAAAATCATCAATTCTAGGCAACGGGTACCTATTCTTAATGGTCACCATGTTCAATTGTTGATAATCAATACACATTCGGAGGGACCCATACTTCTTCCTCACAAACAACACGGGAGCACCCCAAGGTGAGATACTAGGCCTAATATACCCCTTTTCTAGCAAGTCCTTCAATTGATCCTTTAACTCCTTAAATTCCATCGGGGCCATACGATAAGGAGGAATAGAGATAGGTTAAGTATCCGGAAGGAGATCTATGCCAATATCTATTTCTCTATCCGGAGGGATACTGGGCAAATCCTCAGGAAACACATTAGAAAACTCATTAACCACATGAACTGATTCAAGCTTAGGTATTTCACCCTCCACATCTCTAACCCACACCATATGATAAATACACCCCTTACCAATCATCTTTTGGGCTTTGAGATAGGAAATAAACCGACCCTTAACCACGGAATCACTACCCTTCCATTCCAACATGGGTTCATTAGGAACTTGAAACTTGACTTTTCTAGTCCTACAATCAACCGAGGCATATGATGCATGTAACCAATCCATCCCAAGAATAACATCAAAATCATACATGTCAAGTTCTACAAGGTCACCGGGGAACACCTTGTGCAACACAGAAATAGGACAACCCCGATACACATTTTGGGCAATAATAGACTCATCCACGAGAGTATACACTGAATAAGGTTCCCTTAGAGTTTTGGGACTCAAACCAAATTTAACAGCCAACAGAGGAGTTACAAAAGATAAATCTACACCCAGATCAAGTAAAGAATAAGCATCAAAATCAAAGATTTTTAACATACTAGTCAGGACGTCTGGAGCTTCCTACACCTCTTGCCGGGCATGAAGATAATAAAATCGATTATTCCTTGGAGCACCATCAACCGGAGCCTTTGGCGGCCTTTGACCACCGGGAGCCACTTGATCTTTCTTGGCACCCTTTTGACAATCAGAAACCTTGTGGTCCAAACTACCACATCTATAGCAAGCACCCGAAGCCCTTCTACAATCTCCCATATGGTGCTTCCAACATTAGCCATAAAGAGAAATTCGGGGTCTACCTCCTATTTGTGCCTTAGGAGAAAGCACTCTCGGATTAGCAACCCTCATGTTAGAACCTTGACCTTGGTTGAATCGACTAAAACCACCACCACCCATAGAGTTGGAGAACCCACCATCAAACTGGGCCCTCTTAGCGTCATGCACTCTTCCTTCCTTAACTTTCTCACCCTTAATTTGCTCAGCATAAGTCATGAGCCAAGATATATCCATGTCACAGATGAGCATAGAGTTCTTACACTCCTTCACTACCAAGTACGACACACCCAAAATAAACTTGTGCATTCTTGCACGGGTATCAGATACAAGCATCGGAGCATACTTAGAAAGCTTGGTAAAGTTGAATGCATAGCCTCTCACGGTCATACCACCTTGCCAAAGATTTATGAATTCGGTCATTTTGGCTTCCCTAAGCTCAAGAGGAGAGAAACAATCAAGAAAAGCCATTTTGAACTCTTCCTATCCAACCTTGACATCTGCAACCCGTTCAACCATCCATTGGTCATACCATACTTGGGCCACATCCTTCAATTATAAGTGGCCAACTCACCTTTCTCTTCCGAACTCACTCCCATAATAGTCAAATGTTTGGTGAGTTCGTTAATGAACTCTTGAGCATCTTCATCAACCTTAGAGACATAGAACTTCAGAGGGTTCATACAGGTGAAATTCCTCACCCTTGAAGCCGGAGTACCAATGTAATTCACGAGATTCACCGGACAAGCTTGGTTGGCCACAGCTTGAGCCAACATCGACACCACATTTCTAAACTGAGCATGGGATACCTGTTCCTCTACTGGTTCCCCAAGGGCTTATTCCTTAATTTCAAGAGCTTGACGGGGGAAGGGAGCTCTTCGGGGAGGCATGTTCTGAAAGAATGAAAAGAACCAATAGTTTAGGGTATGTCATAATTAATACAAGGCACGCCACAAGAGATAATGAAGTGATAAGTTCCTAAAACGTCATCATAGCCTCTCACTCATAGGTATGACGCGCATCGCACCCATGAATGAGACTCTAAGTGACGCGGCATGTTGTACTTCGAGGATCATTACAAACCTAGGGCTCTGATACCATCATTGTCATGACCCGGATAAGAGGCCTAGATTTGACATGGCGAAGGAGAACCCAAATGTCCTTGATCAAGCCATCATAGGATCATCACACACATCATCAGTTCGGAAGCGCAGAAATGTAAACACATAACACATAATTCTAGGGAAAATGGGAATTTGGACTCAAGCTATGGGGATGTTGCCGGGAATGGGATAAGCATGAATCACATAGCACATAGCAAGTATTTCTAAGGGGTGGGTAAGTATGACTCAAGCTATGGGGCACACCGGGGTTATGGGACTTTCCACATAAGCACATAATCAACACACAATCCCAACATTAAGTCATAAGCATAACCAATACAATTTCCATAACTAAAACTTACAAATCATAATGTCTCAATAGTCATAATATCCGATAAATACAATCTAACGTACAAGAGTTTAATTTATCCAAAAAGCCTCTACATAAGATAAACGGGGCCTCGATGTAGTTTGAGGCTCACCCTCAATACATAAGTAAAGAAAAGTAAGAACAACACTAGGTAGATAGAAAGTGCCTATTGCCCTTGAACAAAAGAGCTCACCACAAGCAATAGTCTTCAAGATAATCACACGTCGTGCAAAGGTAGATATATACCGTCGCCTGTAACTACATGGTTAGAAAATGTAGACAAGAGTATGGGTTAGCGCAATAAAGCACTAAGTATGCTGGCATGCAAATGCATATGCACATGAACCTATAACAACCTACATGGCAAGGGCAAATATATAGAAGAGAATATAAGAAGGGACCATATAACAAAATGCCATGATAATCATGATGCATGAAAGGCCATAATGCTTAGTATATAGGGGATGGAACCGTAATCGACATCCAAATCCATGTGAGCTACAACATGAACTTGCCCAATGAGGCCTCCCATTAGATCAGAGAAGATTACTTGCCAAAGGTAATCTACAACACACCTTACGGGCCTCTCATTTCAGTGTGATGGCCACCTTCCTTACGGGTCTCTCATTTTTGAATACTTTACATAACATATCATATTATATCATACCAAATCATACCTTACGGGTCTCCCATTTTGGTAGCAACCTATGTTGGCACATAATTTTAGGAAAGAAGTGGGACCCTTGGGGATAACCCACTTAATACTTCAATCTTTCTCGGTACTAAGTCATCATCCCACAAGAAATATGTATACATATACATGTTTTTAAAATGAAAACTGGACACATGAACATCAAACCATGCATGCTTGGGCTTAAAAACCAAATCTCTTTTATTACTCTTATGCATACTTAACAAGAGTCAAACACATTTCATAATGATGCATCATGGGCTAAAAAGCCAAATAAACTTTCATGTTAATCTTCATGCTTAAGAGTAGCTCCATACTTGTCATATCATATTGTTGAAAGCACCCATGTTGCTCAAAGAGCCATATCATAGACTTAATGTTATCACAACTTAGTCATAACCCATACGTGTTCAAAATCATAGTCCTAAGCATGTTTGGGACTTAGCCCACATCAAAACGTTCATGAAACATCCATGATCATGCATGCAAATGTTATGAGGAACAATGAGAATAGCACAGATACTAGTGTTCATACTTTAAATTCAAATCAATAGTAATTCATAAGAAATTCAAGTTAAATCAACCCTCAAATCATCATTTAAAAACTACCCATGCATAGTTCAAGAATAAAGAGGAATGCATACTTGATCATAATCAAAACCATTGAATCTTCATATAATTCAAACTTAAATCAACATTAAATCACCTAATTTCTACAGCACATAATCCCAATCAATTAATACTTCAAAATTTAAAGAACCCAACCTTAAATAAAATTTATAATCATAATTTAAACAGGAGGGTTCTTGGGTATTAATGGATGAAAGGGAAACCATGAATCAAACCCACATATCTTGAAATTGACCAAGAGAATTTAAGAATTTCACAACTAAGATGATATTCCCCAAATTTCTTCAAGCTTTCATCAATGCAGGTCAAGAGGTTTGAGAGAATACCAGAATGGATTGAAGAGTGTTTTTTTTTAATTTTTAAGACCCTATGTAGGGTCAGGGTCTAAGCAGCACCCCCAGGCTATAACATAAATAAAATCAAACATAAAAATACAAAGAGGAGGACATAAACCTTACCTCCCCCTGAGATGGTACTCTATGACATGCTTAAGAAGACTAATCATGAGACCCTAGGAGAATTAGACAATCCAAGAAAATCCTAAGAGAGGACTCCTCTCATTACAAAGTTCTAGAAAAGCAATAAACAAGGGAGACTCTCCCCTTACAATGAGCAAAAAATCCTACTATCCTACCATTACTCCTTCTTCTTGAACTCCTGGATCAGCAAGGGGTTGGGCTGGGGCAATCAAGATGGCTTTCTCATCCTTTTTAGTTGTTTCCTCCTGAATGACACTATTATCATTTTGTCTATTCTTAGGTGTGATCTACTATTTCTTGGCATCAGGTTGGTATCATGGAAAGGTTTGTGGGCTGGTGATCTGCTGGCTGTACTTTGCAAGAGAGTTTGCAACCTGATTTGCTTCCCTCAGGATATGGCTGCACTTGAATTTCAAAATTTGCACTCTTGAAAGTTGGATTTTGTCCAGTTCATTTTGAAGCTTCCATGGAGGGGATGTTGTATGGTTTATCCAGGAACTAAGTGTGGCAGAATCAACCTCTAGATGAACTTTGGTAGCTCCTATTTGGACACACCATTCAAGACCTATGGCTGCTGCAAGGGCTTCTGCTTGCTGGTTGGTACCCTGTCCTAATGGATGTGCATAGGCAACAATAAGGTCTCCTTTGTTATCCCTCAGCACTCCCCCTGCTCTAATACTACCAGGGTTGTTTAAAGCACTACCATCTGTATTCACTTTAATCCATTGTCCCTCAGGTTTCAGCCATTGTACAGAGGTTATTTTGACCTCTTGGTGACAATTTTCAACCATGGTGATGAGATCTTTCCAGCCATAAGGTTAATCCATGTAAGGGAAGGTTGTTCTTAAAGTCATAGCCATATCTCTAGTCACCATATATCTTACCCTGGTTGTGCTTGGAGTTTTCCCATCATACTTAGTTGAACATCTATTTTTCCACAGATTCCAGCAAATGTATATAGGAGTAGCATGAATCAGAAGCTTGTGGGCTTCATTGTTGTGTTTATTTTCCAACCATTTCCTGATGTTCAACCTTAGAGAACTCACATAGTGGTTAATGCCTAGGTATCTAGTAAAGTAGACCCAAATTTTCCTAGAAAAGTTTTCATTTAGCAGGATGTGGTCTATAGACTCTTCTCCTAGATTCACATAGCAATGGCAATTGGATGGATTATAACCAAAGCTGACCAACTCTTCATTGGTGGGTAATTTAGTCCTCAGTGCTCTCCATAGCAGGAAGGAACACTTGAAAGGAATGGTTTTATGCCAAATGAGCTTGTTGATGTTAGTCTGCTCCCTCTTCTCTCTTACCAGGTTCCAAGCTGAGGCAGTTGTGAATTCTCCATTTGGGTTGAGGGTCCAAATTGGCTTGTCCAGTATGCCACTGTTAGCCTGAATAAGGGTGTTAATAATCTCAGTTAATTACTGGATAGGGATTATATCCCTAAGCCTTTGTTGATCCTATTGCCCATTATGCACCATGTCAGCCACTTTAGCATTGTTGAATCTGTGAGTGTAGTTACTATATTGTGCCTATGGACCTACCCCCAGCCAGTTGTCCCACCAGAAAAGGCAGTTGCCAGAATAGATCCTCCAGTGGATATGTGGTTCAATCAAATATTTGTTAATCATCATATGCTTCCAGATTAGGGAGTCCTTCTTGTCTCATTTCTTTGTTATAGGATTGGCCCTTTGATAGTACTTGGCCTTCAAGAAGTCTGCCCAAAGTGAAGTCGTACTCCTGAAGTTCCACCAATGTTTTACCTGGAAAGCTTTGCATACATCAATCAGATTCCTAAAACCAATGCCTCCATCTAGAAAGGGGAAGTTGAGGCTCTTCCAAGAGGCCCAGTGATACTTCTTCTTTTGGTCAGTTCTTTCCCAGAAGAAGTCAGCTGTGAGGCTTTGGATTTGTTTCAAGGTAGTGGAAGGAGGGGAAATGGTAGCTAAAAGATAGATGGGAAGAGATTGGAGTAAATGCTTGATTAAAGTAGTTTTCCCCCCATAACTTAAAATCTTTGTTTGCCAACCTGAAATCCTACTGATGACTTTGGACACCATTTCAGAAAAATAGATAATCCTCTATCTTCCAATATACAGAGGACACCCCAAGTAGGTGATGGGGCCATTCTTATGATTGAACCCTGTAATGTCAGTGATCCTGTCAAAAGTAGCCTGATCAGTCTCTGAAGTTACCATGTAGTGTCTTTTGCTCTTGTTGATCATTTGGCCAGAGAATTTCTCATAGGAGTCCAGCACCCTCATGAACAGAGTTAAGGACTCTGATTTACCAGAAAAGAAAAGAATCACATCATCTGCAAAGCTTAGGTGGTTGATTTGAGGGCCTTTCTTGTTCATATAGAATGCTTGAAAGTTGGGATGATCATGAAGTCTATTCAGCATCTTAGTCGGTACCTCAGCCCCAAGAATAAACAGAGCTGGAGAAAGAGGGTCACCTTGCTTAAGCCCCCTAGTGAAGTAAAAGAACCCATGTTTGGTCCCATTAATAATAGTGGAGTACCAATTATTGCTCAATATTCTCCAAGCAAGGTCAATAAATTGTTCCCCAAATCCCATCTTCCTCATAACTATACAAATGTAGGACCAAGAGGCCCTATCATAGGCTTTAGCCATGTCAAGTTTAATTACTATATTGCCCCCTTCCATTGGTTTCTTGATGTGATGTATGATCTCTTGAGCTAACATAATATTTTCAGCAATGTTTCTCCCTTTAATAAATCCTGACTGATTACTGGAAATAAGATTAGGAAGAATAGAGGCTAATCTAGAAGATACGATCTTAGAAAAGATCTTACAGATGCAGTTACTCAAACTAATTGGTCTATAGTCAAAGAAGCTGGCAGGATTAGCAATTTTAGGGATCAGAACAATAGAGGAATGGGAGTAGTACCTAGGGATCTCCTGCCACCTGAAAAAGGCATGAACAGTTTTCAGCAGATCTATCTTGATGATATTCCAGCAGGTTTGGTAAAACATTCCATTGAACCCATCAGGGCCAGCTGCAGAGTAAGGACTCATATCTTGAACCACCTGATATAGTTCTTCCATGTCAGGAGGGGCCTGTAGTTTATGGTTTTGGTCTTGAGTAACCTAGTAGGGACGCAGTCCAGTGCCTCCCCATTAATGGGCTTCTTTTAACCTGTGAAAATCTTCTGGAATTAATTGACTGCTTCATTTGCTATGTTGTTTTCCTCATGAATCTAGTTTCCATTCTCATCCTGTATGTTCTGGATTAGAAGCTTCCTTTTTCTCCCCCTGACTAATGGATGAAAGTACTTGGTATTTGCATCTCCATCCTCAAACCAGTTAAGCTGTGATTTCTGTCTCAGCATGGATTCTTCCATCTTAAGATACCTGATGTATTCAACATTGACTTTGTGGAGGTGGCTTCTCTTATCATCAGATTTATGGCTAATGAATTCTAATTCAGCCTCCATGGTTTTTTCTTCAAACTATTTGATCTGATCATGCATGTTCCCAAACTGATCGCTGGACAAATTGCTTAAGGTATTAGCCAGCCTTTTTCAATTTTAGGTGAAAGGTCTTCATAGGACTGGCATTAAGATCCTTATTCCAGCATTCTCTAACAGTGTCCAAAAATTACCATGGTCAATCCAACAGTTGAGGAATTTAAAGTACTTGATAGGATTAGAGTTTCTGACTTGCATTTCCAATAGAAGGGGGGAGTGATTTGAGCCCACAGAAGGGAGATGTTAGATACTAGTATGAGGCATGCATTCAAGCCACTTATCATTAACTATACCCCTGTCCAGCCTCTTCCAAATAGTAGCTACAGCTCCTCTCTTATTAGACTAGGTAAAACTTTGACCAGTGAAACCCAGATCTTGATGTCCACAATCTTCTATAATCCCAATAAACTCAAGGTTTTTCCTAATGTTATAAGGTATGCCCCTTCTTTTCTCTTCAATACTGGTGATAACATTAAAGTCCCCAATAATGCACCAGAGCATCTTGTTGCTACTGTTAGCTACTTGAAGCATTTTATCCCAAAGGGGTCTCCTCAAGTGATCCTTACATTTGGCATACACAAAGGTGATTGTGTGAGCAATGTTCATCTGTTGGGGGTTGATCATACAAGTTACTTTCTGGTCATCAGAGTCTAATATCTGGAAGTCAATATCTTCATTCCAAAAAATCTAGATTTTCCCATTTGGGTTGTGAATTCCTCTATCCATAGCAAGACGAAGTTTAAACTTGTCAATCTTTTCTGTTTTGGAGAATGGTTCCAGAATTGTGATAATCCCTATCTTGTGAATCTGTTTAAGACTTTTGAGTCTTTCCACTACCCCTTGGGTATTTATACCCCTAGCATTCCATGTGATTATGTTAATCATTGGGATGATTTAGCAGTGAATAGCCTTGTGTTGGGCCTATCCCAAGTGGGAGACTGTGCTACCTTACTATTTTTCTTGGTGGTTTTTTTTGGTGAAGATTTCTTGGAGATAGTCCTTGCTGGTTTGTGATTCTTTGAACTTCTGCATTGTCCCCTAGGTCCTTTGTGGGGCTAAATGCTTAGATTAAGTATTCATAATTCTCTTCTTCCTCACCCTCATTCAGAGGTAAATTGTCTTGGTCAAATTCATCCTTTGAGTGAATAACCTGATATTCATCATCTTCCTCAGGTGAAGTCCTGGGGTCTGAATTTAAAGTACAATTAATAGTGTTCATACCTTGATCAATACTAGGAGGTATTAGGATCTCACTTGTCTGAGGGCAATCTCCTTTATCCCCTCCACTTCCTATTATACTATCTGTTCTTATTTTCTGAGGTGGTTCCCTCTGTCTAAGTTATTTTTCCATTTTCTTCCTCATAGCATCTCTTTTCTTTTTGCTGAGATTATTTTTCTTTGGTTCAGTTTCTGTAGAACCGGTACTAGCATTTGTGCCCATCTCTTTAGCCATAGTTCTCATATTAGTCTTATTCAAAGGGCTCATAATCTTCTGAAGGGTCTAAGAGGTAGCAGGGGCTCTAAGGTCCATTAAAGGGTCAGTAGGAACCTCATGCAAAACATGAGTCAGATTTCCTCCTCCTGGTTCCCCATCCTGCAAGTTATTTTGGTGCTCCTGAATCATCTCCTTACTTCCAACAACATCAGGGTGTGAAGGGGGAGGAGAACAATCCATAAAAATTTGAATAGAGTTATAGAGGATGAGAGAATGATCTAGAGTAACTATCTCATTCATCTCATGGGGAGATAAGTCAATACCAGGCCTTTTTTTGAAAGGAAGTTGATGTTGATTTTCCTTATTATCTCTTTGAGTCCTGATCTTTTCAATTGTCCCTTCCTTTCTTTGAGGGCTGGTCTGATCCTTGTCTCCTCTTGCCTGAGTATTGTTTCCTTTTTCCTTGTTTCCACTCCCCTGTGCTGATTGGATAATGGGCTGGTCCTGACATTCAAGCTCAGCATTATAAGAAGATATATGGTTTTCAGTGGACTTACCTGAAGTGATGGTTGCAGAGAGCTGCTCTTTCTTTCTAGACTGATGCTGATGTTGATCCTGTTTTTCTTGCTGTTGTGTCTGCCTCCATACTTTATTATTCCCTTTTTTGCCTTGTGTTTTCCATTGGTCCTTCTGAGCCTCTTGACCTGTCTTCCTTGCTTCCTTTATAGCTTTGTCTTTATCACTATTAATGTTGTCTTGTAGAGGTTGGAGTTCAGATTGTCCCTCAAGATCTTTATTTTTCCTTGCAATCTCAGCTTCTTTTCTGATTTTATATTCCTCATCTCTTCTCTTGATGGTACAAACATGTTCCATATGACCTTGGTGTTTACAGTATAGACAATAGTCAGGGATACTTTCATATTGGATGGTCTTCCACCTTCCAATAGTTAAGTCCTTCTCATCAAATCCCATACACACATGAGAAGGTCTTTCCTTAGTTATGTCTATTTGGACCTTCACCTTAGCCATGCTTCCCCTAGTTTTCTGTATGGAGGTTGTGTCCAAGTATAGGACTTTTCCTATAGGGGCAAGAAGACTGGTTACCAGAGTTTTGTTATAGCAGTGCCAGGGTAGTTCGGGAAGAGTTATCTAGATAGGAACAATAGGGGCTTCTTCCTCTGGTCTAAAAGTTGGAGTCCAGGTTTTGATTCTCATCAGCTGGCCTTCAATATTCATCTTGGTCTTTGTCCAAACTGTGACATAATCAGTTTCATTGTCAAGGTTAATGTACACATGCCTTGCATTGAAATGGGAAATTTTGACACCCCCTAGAAGTTGAGTCTGCATAATGAAACTCTTTCTAATTAGCTCCACTTTGGGCATAGTGCTACTGAATTTGCCAATCAAGGTATATCTACAGCTCTCAGCTAGCTTGAGCATATAGTCATCCTTATCATAGATTACTGCTGGCAAACCTTGCTTAGATGTGTACTTAGGTTGTACTATCTTTATGTGCCTATCCTGTTTGGCCATGTTTAATCTCAGTTTAGTGGCAAAAGATTGAGCCACTGTATAGGGGGCAGGTTCAACATTTTTTCCTTTCCTTTTCTCCTCTGTGGTGCCCTGACTAGGATTTTGGATAGGAGCAGTCTGGAAGCTAGCACCCTGGGAGCTATTGTGACCCTTCTGTGGAGGCTTATCAAAATTTCTAGAGATATTGGGGAAAGCATTGATATCAGTAAGAGTAGATTTGGACTCCTTGGTAGGAAGATTGCGGGAGCCCTCTTCCTTTCCTGAGTTTCTATTAGGTGCCTCATTGACTGTCTTACTCAATATATGAGCTCCAGTACCAGTAAGTTCACCCTTCCCATTCCTCAGAACTATAGGGGAATCTCTCTAACCTTTAGACACACAAGTCAGAGGTTGAGTTACAACAGACTTACCTTGTTTCTGGGATGAAGGGTTCAATCGACTCCTCCTTTCATCTGTATCTTTGGTTCCTAGGTTGTAGTTAGATAGTCCTGGATTGCTTTGACCCAATTACTGGTGGTGTTGATCCTTCGCTTTTTCACTGGGAACCTCCGTAACCTGCAAATTGTATGTATGCATAGACCCTCGAACATCAGATTCTGTGTTTTTCTCTTTTTCATTTCGATTGGGTCTATCTTCGTTCAGTGCTAACTCTAGTCCAGATGGTAGTTCAGTGTCCACTACACTTGAACTCTGGGCCGCAGAGTTAGAGGGCTTCTCCTTATGGTGCTTCTGATGGAGCTGGGTGATGAGGGCGTTGGTTGATTGGCTTAAGTCCGGTGGAATATTTCCGACCACCAGCGCCTCACGCGCCATAGGTGAGGCTAAGTTATCGTTATTTTAGAAAGTCGTTAGAGATGGAAGAGAGAAATATTTTTAGAGAGAGAAGTGGAATCAGGATTGAAAAGTTAATAGAGAGTGTTGATTGAAAAGTGTTGATTGAAGAGTGTTAGAATGGATAAAAAGGGGTTAGGGTTAGGTTTAGGGGTTTAGGGGACCTTAGAAAGCCTAAAAAGGTCATAGGATCTAATTAAATTACGAAGTAACCTTTAATGAAATGGACTAATTAACTGAAACAGGGTCTCACGGAAGGGCTACAGTGCCCGTCAACTGGTACACGGTTCGTGTACTGGACCGTGAGGCCACACTTAGCCTCGACTTTGACTCAACTCTCGGGGGACTTTCTGAAACACTTCACGGACGGAATCACGGACCATGTGGCTGAACATGGACCATGTACTGGTCCGTGGAGCCACACTTGTCCCGGAGTCCATCCCCAAACTTTAGCCAAGGTTTTGCCCTACTTCACGGGACCCCTCACAGGCCGTGAAGTGGATCACGAACCGTGGGGTGGTCCGTGAGACTTTCCTTGGTCCATGTCTTGGCTCCCAACCCTTGGGAGCTCACTTGAAGCACCCACAGAAACCCACATAGACCGTGGACCACTAAACGGTCTGTGGTCCGGTCCTTAACCCATTTCCAGAACCTTGTTCCTAGCGTCCTTCGAAATAGGGGCAATCTCACTGTTTTGGCCATAACTTTCTCATACAAACTTCGAATTGAGTGAAACCAGTTGCTTTGAGAAGATAAATCAAAGAGATTCAATTTGGTATAGAGCAGACCATATAGTTCATCCTGTACCAAAAGTTATGATCTTTCAAAGTACACTGCCCAACCGGCTACATTATCTCCCAAAAAGGTCCATTTTGAATTTGGCCACTTAAATTCAACCCATGGCTACCAAAACTCAACCACAACCAATTTAACACTATCCTTGACCAATCATTATGAAGTTCGAAAATTTTTGGATCGTTACATTTGGGTCCCTTCAGGTTCCCCATTTGTTGTGTCACGTCTAGGCCCTAGGTTTAGGAAGGGATAAAGCTTGCTATCAGAGAACTGGGTTTGTAAATAGTCATCATAAATCTAACACACCGTATTAAGTAGAATCCTTTTTACGGTTGTGAAGCGCGCCACAACTATAAATGGGAGGTTATGAGACGTTTTTGGAAATGATCCACTTCTTCATACTCTATGTCATGATTAGATTTGAATTAATATCTCCTATATCTAATAAGTGGTCTTTTGCTTGTATAGATCATGCCTCCTAGATTAATGGCACCAAGGTCTCTCGCTCCTGAGGGTAAACTAGCCACTCCCGCTTTGCAAGTTCCACAAGCAAAAGGACAAGTGGTCACTCACGTTGAATATTGGCATGTGGTTACTCTATCGGCTAGGGTCATGGACAACCAAGGGGCCTAATCTCCTTATGTTCCTACTCTGACCTCAAAGGTAAAATCCTTCACAAGAATGAATCCTCTGGAGATCTATGGCTCCAAGGTTGACGAGGATCCCCAGGAGTTCCTAGATAAGGTGTATAAGGTCTTGTCTATCATGGGGGTAAGCTAGGAGGAAAAAGTGGAATTGGCGTCTAACCAGCTCAAATGTCTTGCTAAACTTAGTACAATCAATTGAAGATGGAGAGACGGAATATGAGCCTCTACCTTGGGAAGAGTTTAAAGTTGTTTTTCTTGATCGCTTCTTTCCAATTGAGTTGAGAGAGGCAAAGTTGATAGAGTTTAGAATCCTCAAGAAAAGTTTGATGAGTTTGAGGGAATATTGCTTCAAAATCAATGATCTCTAAAAATATGCTCTGAACTTAGTCTCCAATACTAGAGCCAAAATTTACAAGTTTGTTTTGGGTGTGTCTGATTTGGTTAATGAGAAGTGTCGCGCCAGCATGCTTATAGGGGACAAGGACATATCTCAGCTTATGACATCCGCCGAACAACTTTAGGGGGAGAAGCTTAGGAAGAGAAGAATGGGGGAGTCTAAGAGGGCTCGGCTTAGTGGTAGATTTTAAGGCACTAAGGGTGGTCTCTTCTAACAAGGCCACAAATTCTGAGGCCAAAGGTCCTCCATTGCCCAACGCCAAAGATTTGCTAATGATATGGCTCCCAACCCTAAGGGCCAAGGTGGAAATGGTGTTCAAGTCATTGCAAGGAGTGGAAGGTGTTGCAAGAGTTAAGGTGGTTGATGCTATCGAGATATGGGTGTTTGCTTTGGGTATGGAAAAATAGGCCACAAGATTGTAGATTGTCCAACCAAGGGTAGAGATGGTTATCCCCAAGGACAAAGTGCTTAAGCCAACCAAAGGGCATACTGGGTATCAAGGAGGTTCTCCTCGTCACAATCGGTTCTATGCTATTTAGGGGAGACAAGGGGTCAATAAGGTGCAAGATGTTGTTATAGGTATGTTAAAGATCTGCAATCTTGATATGTATGCTTCATTGGATCCGGATGCTACTTTTTGTTTCATTACTCTTTTTGTTTCTAATAGACTCCATATGTTCCCCAACTTATTATGTGAGCCTTTTGAAGTATCTACTCTCGTTGGTGAGTCTATTTTTGCTAAAAGAATCTGTAAGAGTTATCCCATGTCTATATTGCACAAAACCTTACCTTGTCATTTTATTGAACTTGACCTGGTAACTTTGATATTATTCTTCGAATGGATTAGCTATAAGCATATGATGCCTTTATTTTTTGTAGGACCCATAAGGTTAGATTCCAATTCCGCAATGAACACCTTTGAGTGGGAAGGTCGTGACTCGATGGTCAAGGGTAAAATTATTTTGTGTCTTAAGTCTCAAAGGTTTATTTCTAAGGGTTGTATTTATCATCTCATTAGGGTTAGAGATGTCAAGGATAAAGTCCTTTCCATTGTGTCGGTTCGAGTAGTTAGTGAGTTTCTTCATGTTTTTCCTAATGAACTCCCTAGTGTTCCTCCCAAAATGGAAATAAAATTCTGTATAAACCTCCTCCCGACACTCAACTGATTTCTATTTCTCCCTACTGCATGTCCTTGACAAAATTGATGGAATTAAAAGACCAATTGAAAGATTTGTTGGAAAAAGGTTTCATAAGGCCTAGCAAGTTGTCTTGGGGTATACCAGTATTGTTTGTAAGGAAGAACGATGGTTCTCTTAGAATGTGAATAAATTACAAATAACTCAATAAGTTCACTTTGAAGAACAAGTATCCTTTTTTGAGGATAGATGACCTATTTGACTGACTTCAAAGGGATAATCACTTCTCAAAGATTGACGTTTGATAAGGATATTATCAATTGAGACTAAGGGAGTATGATATTCCTAAAATGACTTTTCGAAAGAGATATGGCCATTTGGAGTTTATGGCGATATCTTTCAGCTTAACTAATGCTCCGAAAATATTTATGGACCTCATGAATCAGGTCCTTAACCCTCCCTCTACATGTTCATGGTGCTCTTCATTGATGATATTTTGATCTACTCCCAAAGAGAAGTAGAGCATGTGAAGCATTTGAGGATAGTGTTGCAAATGTTGAGAAAGGAAAGACTATTTGCTAACTTTGACAAATATGAATATTTGTTTAAGGAAGTTGCATTCCTAGGTCATGTGGTGTCGGACGAAGGCATTAAGGTGGATCCGAAAAAGATAGAGGCGGTAAGAAATTTCCCTAGGCCCTTGACTCCAATGGATGTTAGGAGTGTCTTGGGAGTTTTTGGGTATTATCGAAGATTTGTTAAGGGCTTCTCCTCAATTTCTTCCCCCTTAATAAAGTTGACACAAAAGAAAGCCAAATTTGTGTTGACCAATGAATGTGAAAGCAGTTTCTAAATGTTGAAAGACAAGCTTACAACCACTCCTATTTTGGCACTACCAGACGGATTAGATGGGTTTGTGGTGTATTGTGATGCTTCAAGAATTGGTTTGGGGTGTGTTTTGATGCAAAATGGCAAATTCTGATTCTAGGAAACTAAAGGTTCTTGAGCGTAACTACCCCACCCATGATCTTGAATTAGCAGTTGTGGTGTTTTCTTTGAAGATATAGCATCACTATTTATATGGGGTTCATATGGATGTGTTCATCGACCATAAAAGTCTCCAATACATGTTTACCCAAAAAGATCTAAATTTACGAAAAAGGAGATGGTTAGAGTTTATTAAAGTCTATGACATGAGTGTGCACTACCATCCGAGCAAAGCAAATATTGTGGCTGATGCTCTAAGTAGAGTGTCCACGGAGAGTATGACTCACATTGATGATGGAAAAAAGAAATTGGCCAGAGACGTTCATCGGTTGGCAAGATTGGGAATTAGGTTGAATAATGCCAAAAATGGGGGTGTGGTGGTTGTCAATGGTTCTAAATCTTCCCTAGCAGAAAAGGGCAAGTCCAAGCAAGACCTCAACCCTGATTTAGTAGAATTAAAGTAATTGGTAAAGGATGGCAAGGTAGAAGTTTTCTCCCGAGAGGGAGATGGTGTCCTTAGGTACCAAGGTAGGTTGTGTATGTCTGATGTTGATGGCTTGAAGGACTTGATCTTGAGTGAGGCTCATAAGTCATCTTACTCCATTCACCCCAGTTCCATTAAAATGTGTAGATATTTGAGGGAAATGTATTAGAGGGGTGGCATAAAAAGGGATATCGCTAAGTTCGTAGTTGATTGCCATAATTGCGAACAAGTGAAGGCCCAATATCAAAGGCCAGGTGGCCTAGACCAAGATATAAAGATTCCTACTTAGAAGTGGGAAGATATCAATATAGACTTTGTACTTGGGTTTTCGAAACCTATAAATCACTTTGATTCTATTTGGGCTATTATTGATAGAATGATGAAGTCAGCTCACTTCTTACCGATTGAAACAACTTAGGGTACCGAGGATTACGCCAAGTTTTATATTCATAAGATGGTGAGATTACATGGGGTCTCATTATCTATTATTTTGGATCAAGGTTCTCAATTTGCATCATACTTTCATAGGTCCTTTCAAAATGTCCTTGATACCAAAGTCAAGCTTATTACTGATTTTCACCCATAAATAGATGACCAAGCCGCAAGGACCATCCAAACTCTTAAGGATATACTAAGGGATTGTATCTTGGAGTTTAAGGGGAGTTAGGATAAGCATCTTCAGCTCATTGAGTTTGCCTATAATAATAGCTACCCACTCTAGCATTGGATCTCGTTGAAGCTTTATATGGTAGGCATTGTTGATCCTCGATTGGGTGGTTTGAAGTAAGGGAAATGGATTTGTTAGGTCTGGATTTGGTGATAAACTCTTTGGAGAAGGTAAGTATGATAAGAAAGGGGTTGAAAGTTGCTCAAAGACGACAAAAGTCCAATGTTGATACTAGAAGAAGAGATCTCGAATTCAAAGTTGATGATTGGGTGTATTTGAAAGTTTCACCAATGAAGAGTGTGGTTCATTTTGGGAAGAATGGAAAGTTAAGCCCTAAATATGTAGGGTCATACTAGATCATGAGGTATGTCGTTAAAGTTTCCTATGAATTAGAGTTGCCCCTTAAAATGAGCATGGTTCATCCGATTTTCCATGTCTCCATATTAAGGAAGTATTGGAGACCCAAACTCCATTGTGCCCTTGGAAATGGTGGATGTTGAAGAGAATTATACTTATGAAGAAGTTCCAGTGGAACTAATTGATAGACAAGTGAAGCGATTGAGAAACAAAGACACTGTATCCATCAAAGTCCTTTGAAGGAACCAACAAGTCGAGAGTGCAACTTGGGAAGTAGAAGTGGATATGAAAAAGTGATACCCCAATCTATTCCATTCTACTCAAGCTTGAGGTATTATGACTCTCCTATTTAAGAACCTATTTTCCTTGCATGTCATTTCTATGTTATTCATGTATGATTATATGACTTTGAGTTTTTCATTATGAATGTTATTTGAAGAATGGTTTAAAGATTTTTATGTTACATATGTTACATTCTTGTATATGGTGTACTTACTCCATTCTTAGAGTTTGCCTTTAGTACATTCAGGGATGAATAATCCCAATACGGAGATACTGTAAGGCCCCACATGTTGGAAGGTATGAAAGGGCAAAGAAAAATGAAACCTAGAATTTTTTCCAAGTATCAGAGATTACGAGGGCCCTTATAGGCCATAAGAATTTGTATTAGTCATACTTTGGCCGTGGACCCTGAAGGCATTTTCCAGTAGCCTAAATTTGGAAGGCCACTGATGTACGAAGGCCTTTCAGAGCCATAAGTTCTTCCACGACCCATAACTCCTACTCATGGAATGAGGGTCAAACTTTGTGAAATTTAGGGGGTTCTAGAGGTTCCATTTATGGAGAATCAGACAGGCCGTAGAATGTTATATGAGTCGTAAGTCAGGTTGTGGAATGTGGCTTAGAGGAAAGTTTATAAGTCTCTAATGTGGCATTAGACGAGACCCTCATCTACGACCCATAGAATGGACCATGACCCATAATCAGGGTTTCATGAACCGTTCTAATAGACTTTATAAGGGACAATTTTGACCTTTTCCTATTATTTAATGATTAAACTATGTAATTTTGGCCCACAAAAGACCCCTTATCATCCCTCATAACCCTAATCTATCCCATTCTTCCTCACACAAAATCACTCTAAGTTTTCAAACTCTCCCAAGCTCCTCAAAGCCTTCAAAAAGAGCAATATAGCTAGGGTTTCAAATTTTTCATCTCCAAAGTTTACTTTCTACCATTTATTTGCTAAGGTATGTGGGTTTTTATTAGTGGGGACCTTCCCTCCACTAACCTCAACTAATTACTCTCTTTTTTGCCTTTTCGACTTACGAAAATACATGGTGAATTGATGAACTATTTTACATGAGGTTAATATGAAGTATTTTGCGATAGTTTATCCATATGCATTATTATGAAGTGAAGAATCATGTGAAATCTATGATTTATATGAGGGGTTAATAATGCCTTAACTAAGTTTTGACTATGATTTGGTGGGTTCTTTGAATATCTGTAAAGTGATCTTAGTTTGTATATCTCACGGAATTTACGTATGATTTTCATAATTTTAATTTATGATTATAAACCCATCATATTTGATTAAAGATGTATGCCAAGCTTCTAAGATGTTCTGAGGGCCTTATGGTAAACTATGCAAGCTATTAATGATATGAATGTTGAAAGGGCTATTATGTATGATATGAGATATGAAAGATTGTGAAAGCTGCGAAAGTTATGAAGCCCTATTTTATATGATAAATCTTTGGTTTTGAAGAGCTACTCTATGACTAAATTATGATAGTTTGATGCTTTACATATTATGATAAAAGTACGTTTCGAATATTCCTTGGGATTGAGACCTAGCACTGAGTGGACCTTGGTAGATAACTAACAATTGTCCCATAACTATGTTGCCGCCATAGGTTTATGAATTAGCTAATAGATCCATATAGCTCAAGACATATGAATGACTAAAAAGAGTGGTGTTCCCGTATGGTACATGTTAAAATGAATTCCGAAAATGGTGGTGTTCCCATAAGGTCCTTACCGTATTCTAACTAAAAAGGGCGGTGTTTGGGTAAGGTGATTATGAAGCATTTCTCTGAAAAGGGTGGAGTTACCATAAGGTGAATGTTTGGTTTACCCTGGCAAGGTAGACGACTCCATGTTTGGTGTGGAGTGAACATCGAAATTCTAAGTGGTAGCTCACTTGGTCTTGCATGTCGATTATGGTCCATTCCCATCTATGTATGATATGATATGTGATTTGATGACTCCTTATGTAACAACCCAAATTTTTTTTGAAATATCCTTATGGTTGGCCTTATAAGATGTACTATTGGTCATGGTTAAGTTTTGGTAGCCACGGGTTGAGTTTAAGTGGCCGAACGCAAAATGGGCTAGTTGCTGGCCTAGAGGGATAGTTTGGGCAGTGTACTTCAAATGGTTACAACTTTTGATATAGGTTAAACCATGTGGGATACTTTATATCAAATTACATATCTTTGGGTTATCTTCGCAACGCAACTGGTTTCACTCAATTCATAGTACGTATGAGGAAGTTATGACCCAAACGGTGGGACTGTATGAAATTCAGAAGACATTGGAGATATGCTCAGAAAAGTGGCTAAGGGCAGGACCACGGTCCGTGAAACTTGTCACGGGCTGTGTGGGGTGTCTTGGGGTGTTCAAGTGAGCTACGGGTGGCTAGGAACCACCCCGTGAGACATGTTTTGAGCCACGGACCATCAAACAGTCCGTGTGCATGTTCACGGCCTATATACTATCCCATCAAGTGGGACAGTGGCATGGCCAAGCCATGGGTGAGTTTAGGTGGCTAAGGTTAGGCTCACGGGATAATTACACGGCCAGTTAACATCCAAAAAGTCCGTCAAAAGTGTCCCTCAAGTGTTCCAGAAAGTCCTCTGAGAGTTCGCGTTGAAAAATTGGTTAAGTATTGTTTGATGGGAGGGTGAGATGGTCCGTGTGACCATTTCATGGGCACTATAGCACTTTTACTCTGGTTATTCTCGGAAAGTTACATTTTATTAATGGTAATTTCATGATTTAACATTTCCTTAAGCCTCTTTTTGGTACCCTAAGGTCTCCTAAACCCCTAAAACATTCCCCAAACCCTCATTCATCCATTAAAACTCTCCTACATGCACTTTTGAAATCCTAAGACTCTCTTAGCCTCCATTGAATAAATCTTGGAGAAATTGGGGAAGAAGACCTTGACTACCTTGACCTTTCTATTGAAGCAATTAAGGTATGTGGGACTTGAATCAAGGATCTTCTTTCATCCTTGAAGACCCTATGAACCCTAACTCTTTAAATTTGATTTTTTAAGTTTTCAATTGGTTATGGGTTCTTCCAATACTGTTGTAGATTAGTATTGGAACTGTAGTGCTGTAGTTGTTAGGTGATTTAAACATGATTTTGATCTTGAATTCATGAATGTTCAATGAAACCCTTATTGATCAACTTGCATGTCCTCTTACATGATTTAATTAAGCATGGGTAACTTGTATTATAACTTATTCATGGATTTCTACATGTTTTTATGATCAATTGTCTTTCAAATTGTTAAATTAAGTTTAAATTCCATTACCCATGTTCTTGTATCTCATTAATGACATGTGCATGGTTATTGTTCCTATGGAACCCATGATTGAAACTCTTGATTGAAACTCATGTTCATGTAATGTTATGA
>JBCEWC010004918.1:0-26121 GCA_038996855.1 Solanum aculeatissimum | reverse complement strand
GCTATGATGGCTTGATCGAGGGTCTTCGGGTCCTCTTTCACCATGTCACATCTAGGTCCCCTATCCGGGTCGTGACAGTTACATTGCCTGTAAGAGAAAATGGGAATTCATGAAGTGAAGCCCAATGACATCCATGGAGGGATTCTGACTTATCATCATGCTCTTATAGATGAAGCCAACGTTGTGTAGATGGTTATGCTAATTCTCTGATGGTAAGCTCATGAATAACTTGTGATTTTGCAGCATTTGAAGTAACCCACTTAAAATGATGAATTTTGTGTCATCTGGCAGTGGAGGTAACACAATAGCCCTAGTGATATCCAATGCCCCATGGGATCAAGCTGATAATAATTCCATATATTAGTTGCTGCTTAAAGATCCTGCAGTGGTGAATTAGCATCATCAAGTGGAGGTGGATTATAATTATTATTGTTCTAGTATGTGTTGTATTCACTACCACATTTGCAGTGTTATTCGCATTATTCTTGGACATCCTTCTTAGTGTATTTTGGATCTCAGGGTAATATGGAGTCAAGGGATTACCTTAACTACGAGTGTTATGCATACAGTATACCTGCACGCTTAAACGAAACAAAAATAACAAAAATGTAAAATAAGGGAAATAAGGATTAATTCTCGAATTGCACCGTCTAAATCGTATTCCCCGGCAATGGCGCCAAAAGCTTGATGTCGCCCAAGATACATCACCTTTTTGAAGGTTTAAGCGGTCTTTGTCAAGATATGTAACCTAACCAGGGCTAGGATCAATCCCACAGGGAATATGGTTAGACTCGGAGTAGCTACAAGCAAATCAAGTGATTAACCTTCTTATCTCTCCAAAAAGGGGGGGGGGGGGTGGAGGTTGTAATTGCAAGGATATAAACCTAAACTAGAATGAGTGTTGTGAAATTAGTAGAATAAGAAACTAGGGTATTATGTTCCCCATGAATTCCTAACTTGGTGGCACTAGATAATCGTAATCTTTTCTAGTATGTAGCATGTAGAACGGTAAGTTAAGTTTACCAAACCCTTTTATTCAAGGAAAGGTAAATTTCACTACGTGATTTGATCCATACCCATAGTGTGACATTACTAACCCTTACCTACTGTTTCAGTACAACCTCCCCTTGATCCAGTTAGAATGATTAGACAAAAATAAATCAATCGAATCCTGTTAACTACTCCCTTTTCCCATTCCTTACTACCTTGATCTAGTCGATAAGAATTAGGCAAGTTCTAATATTTTCCATCATTAAAAATCATTTAATATAAAGGAAATAATTAATATGTGCATGCACACTTTCCAAGAATTATCGATTATATGAGTTTACCTTGTTAGTTCTTTATGGTTCCCACAATCCTAGTTGTGGATTTAGCTATAAATAATCATTGTAGATGAAGAAACCATGTTAAGCAATAGCATAACTAATCACTTACAATTATGAAGTTAAAAAAAAGAAATCTCAATCTTTAAGAAATCACAATGTATAAAGTTAATGACAAAAATCACAAAAGAAGAGTTCTCCAAGTGTTTCTCTATTGTTTTTCTCTATCTGGTGGGTCTTTCTTTTCTAAAGAAAACATAAAAACCTATTTATAATAACTAAAAACCAACTCCAAAATGAAATAGGAAAACTGAGTCGTCAAGCATTACAGTCAGGGTTACGGGTCGTACAAAGTTCTACGGCCCGTACCTTGGCTTCGTAGTCTTCCTTCTTTAAAACTAGCTATCTCTTTACGATACCTTACGAGGGGTTGTATTCATATTTATGGCCCGTATAGTGTCTCGTCTAATAACATATCGGAAACTTCTCCACTTCTGATCCTCAAGGAACGAAATTTGATCCATGACTCGTATAAAATTTCACGGCTCGACTGATAGTTCGTGGACTCAACATCTAAAAATAGGCCCTTCACTGTATCTCAACCACAAAACCACTCTATGGCTCGTAGAAGTTTCCGTGACCCATAGAGTGTCTCATACTTTCTCGTAAAATTGCAATTCTACAAACTTTTCGAAAGGCATGCCAACTACTGTAATCCTAAAAAACAAACATAAAAACACATAATACCTACTAAACATCGCTTTGAGAACAAATAAAATTCCATGTTTTAAGCATCAAAAGTGTTGTATTTTGACAGCACATCAATATATTAGGCATTATTTAGACAAACTCAAATGAATCAATACAACAGTGCAACTATTACAGATAAGGAAATGCTCAAATCAACAATCACCGAGATAGTCTAAAATCAACAATGCAAATCAAGTGCCCTCACAGAAAGAAGTTTCATTTCTCATTCAGAGTAATAAAACAAAATTCAATACTTGGGACTGTTAAAAACTCTCACAGTCATAAAGATATTCAAACATTGTGCACAATACCATAGGCTTGCCCCTATACTCCTGACTATAATATTTGACTATTTGGACTAGGAGCACTCAAGGACTTTCTTAGCTTATATCGTAGGTTCAGGGGGCTTTGGTATGATTTTTTGGAACATAGTGACTAATGGCTCTCTTGACACTGTATTATTTCACACTTGTTCCCTCAACAATACTAGTGTTTTCAACTCATTCTTTCTTTTTCCTATTTCAAACAATTTTGGGTGCCTTATTCGTAATATTTTAGCTTATTTCCTCTTGTTTTTCACATTTTTTCTCTTCTTTTTTTCTTTTTAGCTTATTATTTTGTGCATCCATTCATTTTTCTCAAACCCATAGCACAATTTTCACTTTTTTCATATATCACTAGCTTCCATCCCCATTCAGTGTGATTTACCTTTCACCAGCCACCCTCAACTTAGCCTTTTGGCCTGAGTTGAGGTGCACAATATTCAACCTATGAATCAGGATCACTTGTTTAGGTAGCCACCCTCAACTTAGACTTTTATCTTGAGTTGAGGTACAAAATATTCGAGGAAGGACCTGGGCTAACTTTAGGATTTCACAGAGAAAATGGTTTGGTTGTTCAGATATTTACAAAGAAAAGGTTCTTGAAAGGCTCAAACATTAGGAACAAGGGATACACAATGTATTTGATTGGTCAATTTAGGCTAAGTGGACTAATATGAATAATGGCCTAAGATCCTTTCCTAACCAATTAACCTCGAGTCTCAGTCAAAGTAGCAGGGCAAGTTCTAGATTAAAACACAGTACAAGAATCATGCAATGATGCTCACACACACATGGAACCGATTACAATGTCAACATAGACTCTCAGATCATGCATTTTATCACAATTAACCCTAACTTGTCAGAACAAACACTATTAAGCACTGATTCCCCATGGTTGTCATCAAACTACCTAATAAAAAACTGAGGGGAATCATTTTTCAACAAAAACCACATACGCCAAAGATATCAGTATAATATGCTCCTAATACTATTTATAAATCCTAAACATGCTGGTTTAAAAGAAATTAAATGTCCTTAGGGAAAGAACGCATGCAAGAAAATCCCTCAGATTCAAAATTTTGGATAGTTATAGGTCTTGGCTACTCAAACTTCACCAGTTGCATTGCCCTCAATGCATCAAAATAAACCAAAATAAAGCACATGGGTCAAAAAAGAATATACTTGGGTGCCTAAGCGCCGGTGTGTTTGGGTTACCTCTCAAGTAGAACTTGATTTAGTGTCACAACATGACATAGACCAATTGGTTACTCAAACTTCACCAAGTATCCATGCTTCCATCGTTGCACTTCCTCGGCACTTCTAAGGTATTATTTTACCCTTTGGCTATATACGTTGAACCTTATGCCATTTTTCTTTTCCAACTCAACAACCCCATGGTCAAAAACATGTGTCACTTTAAATAGACCCAACCATCTAGACTTGAGTTTGCCAGGGAACAACTTCAATATGGAGTTATATAATAGACCAAATCTCCTGTTGAAAACTAGTGATTCTCAATGCTACAATCATGTTGCAGCTTCATTCTTTGTTTGTACAAGGTTGAGCTCTCATATGTCTTCAAGCAGAACTCATCAAGATTATTTAGTTGGATCAACCTTGAGTTTGCTGCATTATTCCAATCCAAATTTAGCTTTTTGAGAGCCCATATTGCCTTGTGCTCAAGCTCTAGCGGTAAGTGATAAGTTTTACCAAAAACAAGTTTGTCAGACATATCAATGATACGTAGTCTACATTATTGGCCTTGTGCTCAAGCTTTAGCGGTAAGTGATAAGCTCTAGCCTTCATTATTGGAAAGCACCACTGCCTTCACCCATTTTGATACGTAGTCTACAACTACTAAAATATACTTGTTCCCATGAGAGCTAATGAATAGGCCCATGAAGTCTATTTCCCAAACATCAAATAATTCGATCACCATAATGAGGTTTAGAGGGAGCTCATGCTTGTGGAAAAAATACCTTCTCTCTGGCATCTATCGCATGCCTTGGTGTAGCCATGAGCATCTTGGTGGATGGTTGTCCAATAGTAGCCACACTATAAGATCTTATGTGTTGTCCTGATTCTATTATGATGCTCACGACTAATGATGAATGACAAGCCTCCAAAATGCTCATCATTTTAACCTTGGGAATGCAGCGGCAAATAATCTCATATGCACAGACACGAAACATGAATGGATCATCCCAGAAAAACTTTTTCACATCAGACAAACTTATTACGCTAGTAAGACATCAAATCTGATGGCACCACATCACTAACAAGGTAGTTCGCAAAATCTATGAACCATGGTATCAGATCATGCGATACTGCCAATACTCTCTCATCAGGTAATGAATCATCAATCTCCACCCCATCATTGAACTTTTGTATCACTTCATCCTCAAGCCTAGATAGGTGGTCTATAACTTGATATTCTATCCTCTTTCTGTCAATTACAACCCATCTAATTAATCTCAATTTTGCATCCTTCTTTGCCATAAAATATATCAATGCCGAGTGGTAAGTATGCACAATGACTTTGGTCCCCAAAATATATGATTTGAGATTCTCGAACGCAAAGACAACTGCAAATAACTCTTTCTCAGTGACAGTGTAATTTTTCTGTGTTGCATTTAAGACTTCAGTGCCATAGTATATGGGATGTAATATTTTCTCTCTAAACTGTCCTAACACTACCCCAAGTGCAACCCCACTTGCATCACACATAACCTCGAAGGGTTGGGTCCAATCAGGAGTAATTATGATCGGTGCTTATATCAACCTCTACTTCGACCTTTCAAATGCTTTCAGACACGCATTGTCAAATATGAACTTGATGTACTTATAAAGTAGTTTTCACAATGGATGTGCAATATTTGAGAAGTCTTTGATGAACCATCTTTAGAAGCCCACATGCCCTAAGAAACTTCTCACGCCTTTGATAGAGATAGGTAGAGGAAGCTTCTCAATCACCTAAACCCTTGCTCTATCCACCTCGGTACCTTTGATGAAGATCCTATGTCCCAACCCAATGTCTTTCTTCACTATGAAGTGACACTTTTCCCAATTCAGAACAAGATGACATTATTCACATCTGTGGAGTACACACTACAAGTGCCTTAAGCAATCTTCGAATGAGTCTCCCACCACATTGAAGTCATCCACGAACACCTTAATAGTGTCCTCTACCATATATGAGAAAATAGATATCATGCATCTTTGAAATATGGTCGGTGCATTACACAATTCAAATAGCATCTTCCTAAATGTTAAGGTGCCATAAGGACATGTAAATATCATTTTCTCTTGGACCTCTGGAGCAATAGTGATATGGTTGTAGCCTGAATACCCATTGTCTTCTCTTGGTCCTCTAGAGCAATAGTGATCTGGTTATAGCTTGAATACCGATCGATAAAATAGTACCAATCTTTACCTACCAAGCAATCTAGCATTTGGTCCATAAATGGCATGGGGAAGTGATCCTTCTATGTGGATGTATTCAGTTTGCAATGATCCTTGCAGACCCTCCATCTTGTGACTGGCCTCATAGGAATCAACGCATTTGTAGCATTTGGTACAACAGTGATACCTTCCTTTTTGGTATGCACTGGACTGGACTCACCCATTTATTGTCAACAATCGGATATATCACCCCTGTATCCAACCACTTAATTATTTTCTTTCGCACAACCTCTTGCATGGGTGGGTTGAGACACCTTTCGTGATCAATTCTTAGCTTATAGTTTTTGACAAGTTGAATCTTGTGAGTGCAAATGTCAAGCAAGATGATAATAATATTTGTAATTATCTATCCGATAGCTTTTTGAATTGCTTGAATACCAAGATAAACGTGTTTGCTTATTCATCATTAAGATCTGCAGCAATAATGACAGGCAAAGTATTGTTAGTACCCAAAAACATATACCTCATATGGGTTGGAAGGGCCTTCAACTCCAACACTAGAGGCTCCGTGATGGATCATCTAATAGGTGGTGACTCTCGATTCTTTAAGTCTAACTCAAGCTTTGCCTTATTTCTAGTGAAATCAGATCCTCCCAGGTCCTTTACTGTCTCCTCAAAGTATGGGATGTCATCTCCCTCGAAGTTTATCAACATAGCTTTTAGAGTTTCACCACCCAGCTTTTCCTCAATTGATACCTCTAGTTGTACTGCATCAACACTCTCAATGACAGAGACTATTTTTAGATCATCAATTTTCTTTAAATAATAGTAGACTTTGAATACGATGTCATCATTACCCAGTCTGAACTTGAGTTGACCTAACTCTAGTTTACTAGTGTTTGTCCAGTAGCTAGAAAGGGTCTTCCTAAGATGATTGGGACCTCGAAGTTAACCTCACAATCAAGAATCATGAAGTCTACAAGAAAGATGAATTTATTCACTTTGACTAGCACATCGTAAAGGAGCCCTAGAAGCTTTTTTACTCTCTTGTCAGCCATAAACAGTCGTACGCTTGTTGGACTAGGAGCTCCTAATCCTAACTTCCTAAACACTACAAAAGGCATTAGATTGATATTGGTGCTTAAATCGCACAATGCCTTTGAAAAGTCAACATATTTGATGGTGCAAGGTGTGGTGAATGCTATGGGGTCCTCTTTCTTCTGCACCAAGGACCTTGTTACAATAGCACTGCAATGCTGAAGATCTTAGGATAACATTTGACTCACAGTCCTCTTTTTTATCACTAGGTCCTTTATGGACTTCGCATACCCAAGTATCTTCTCCAATGCCTCAATGAGAGGGATGTTTCTCGTAAGATGCTACAATATGGAGATGAAGTGTTGAAACTTACATTCCTCCTTCTTCCTTTTGAGTCTGTAAGGGAAGGGAGGTGGAGGTTTAGGTATGGGCTTTAACTTCTTTGGTGTCACTACCTCATCGCTCACCCCATCCCTGGCTCTAACATCTCCAATATTCGCATGCGCATTCTCCATAATCTCCTCATGAACCTCATCATCAATTGGCATCAGTGGGTCACTGGTCTGCTTACCACCTCATGTCATTATTGTCATGCACTGCCCATCATTCTATGGATTTTACACTATGTTTTTTGGCAATGTACCTTTTTGGCACTAGTTTAATTGAGTGGATATCTTACCAAACTACTGCTTTAATTATTTGATGGCTAAAAAATGAGACTCAATCTTCTAGTGAATCCTTAAGATGTCAGATTTCATCCCCTTCAGTGACTCATCTTGAGTGTCAACCTTCTTCAACAATCTATAAACATCTCTTTAATCCTCGAACTACCAGCTCTAGAATCATAATTATGTGGTGGAACATATGCTTCATTCCTGTAACCATCCTTGTGACCCCAATCGTCGTCTCTGTCTTAGCCCCTATTCCTGTCATAGTATCCTCCTTGGCTATTATCCCTAAAAGTGTTTTCCCTGTTAAAGTTTTGACCTTGGTTTCCTTGACCTTTGCGCCAATAGTCCTGTTTGAACCCTTGGGTTTTAGTCTAGAAACCTCCCATCTAATTAGTCATAAAGCATGAATCCTCCTCATAGTAGAGCTCCTCATATATGGGTGCACGCGGTGGTTGGTGACTCACTTCATTAACTCTCTTTTGAGTCTGTTTCATTAGGAAACCTATATTGGTACTGATTCAAACTAGCTCTTGCATAACATCTTCAATAATCTTAGATTGTTTTGGATCAGTAGTCACTGTAAAAGAGTTTTTACTAGTGGATTTGTCTCTTGAGCCCCATGCACGATTTGTCTTTGCCACCTTCTCTAGTCATTCAGCTACAACCAGAAAAGTGTAATCCAAGAATGAGTCTTCTATGATAGTATCAGCAACAATTTGGCCATTTTCATCTAAAGCCGGATAGAAGATTTCCACCAAGGCATCATCAACGATCTTGTTATCAAGGACACTCAAGTATTTTGCAAACCTCTCCCAAGTAGTGTTGATAGAATCACTAGGCAATTACTCAAAGTTGTTAACATGATCCTTCATCTTCAGCTTCTTTGACTTGAGAATAAATCTCACCAAGAAGGCCTTCTGCATTTCATTCCAAGTAGTGATAGAGCCTTGTGAAAATTCAAATAACCATATCGTTACTTCATTTATAAGAGATAATGGGAAGACGGGGAGCTCAACGACATCCATTGACAAATTCTGATTCTCCATCATACTCTTGTAGATGAAGACGACATTGTGTAGATGGTTATGTGGATCCTCTGATAGTAGGCTCATAAACAACCCTAGGTTTTGCAGTATTTGTAACAATCCACTCGACAACACGATCATAGTAACCCCCAATAAAGAAGGTAACACAATCACTCCAGTGATATCCACCGCCATAGGATTAGACTTGTATTGATTCCAAAGATGAGCAGTGGCCTATAGATCCTATGGTGGTGGATTGACATCTTCCAACGGTGGTGGTTTATCATTGTTTCTCAAATTGCGTGCAAGTTAGCAGTGTTCTTTGCGTTGTCCAGATCCATTCTTCATAGTGTTTTCTGAATCTTTGCGTAAAATGAAGTCAAAGGTGTGCCTCGACTAAGAGTGTTAGGCATACACTACACCTGTATGTTGAAAAAAAAATAAAAGTAATAAAAATGTAAATTAAAAAAATAAGGATTAATTATCAAATCACCCAAAATAAACCAGTCTAAAGTCGTATTCCCCAACAATGGCGTCAAAATTTTGATGTTGCCTAAACTATACCTCCAATTACAAGATAAGTAGTTGCTACCAAAATATAGTATCTAATAAAGGTTAGGGTTGAATTCCACAGGGAATATGGTTAGACCTAAAGCAATTCGAGCGAATTAATTTACTTATTTCTTGAAAGGAGGGGTTTGTAAAAAAAAAAGTTAAACCTAAACTAGTACAATCAATCAAGTGCAAGTTTTGTGAAATCAATAAAAAACAAACTAGGGTATTGTATTTCCCATGATTTCCTAACACGGTATATTCGGATAGTCATAATCTTCCAATTTGTAGCATGCAAAATGGTAAGTTAATTATCCCATTTTCCCATTTGTTACCACCTTGATCTAGTCGATAAGAATTTGGGAAAGTTCTAACGTTGGCCACCATTAAAAAGCATTCACATCAAAGAGTATAATTAATAAATACATGCACACTTTTCAAGAATTACCAATTAACCAAATTTTCTTTGTTAGTTCTTCATGGTTTTCACAACCCTAGTTGAAGATTTAGCTATGCATGATCATTGTAGATGAAAAAATCATATTATAGAATAGCATAATTAAACACTTACAATGATGAATCAAAGAACAAGTAATCTGAATCTTCACAAGAAATCACAATATAATAGATCAAAAATAATCACAAGTTTGAGTTCTCAATGTTCTCATTTTGTATAAAATTAAGTTAAAGGTAAACTATAAGTTATTCATTTTTTATGCAAAACCTACTTTCATTGTTGTCACCATTATCGTGATTTGGTGGCTCAGCCACCATAACTGGGAACCAACCTCTTTTTTAGGCTGGAATGATGGGGAATAATCTTCCCAAAGCGTCATATACAAGTTTATTCAAGTTTGCTATGCCCGTGGCCAAACCAATTTCGTTGAAGCCTATTTAGTATCTTTATGAAGAACCTATTGTGATTTGGGAACAAGACGAGATAGACCAAATGATCATCAATAAGAGCCTATAATATGTAGTGATAGGGAAGTGTTTGCATAGGTGGCTGGATATCCAAGATCTGAGAATGCTTATTCCGAAACAATGTGCACTCAGGGGGGCGACTATAAGATTGAGTTGTTAAGCAATAGATATGTGCTCATTAGGGCTAGCCTTTTGGAGGATTATATGTGCTTGTTGTTGAAGTCAGCTTTCTACATCATGCAAAAGAACTGGATGTATCTAATGCATACATTAAAATGGGATCCTATGTTCAATCCTACAGAAGAAACGTAGACACCCATCGCTTGGATCTCGTTCCCGTCACTCCCTCCTAATTTCTTTAGGAAAGAGTCAGTGTTTTCACCTATTGTTGCCATTAGAAAACCATTGCAGGTGTATATAGCTATAAAGAACCAAATGAGACTTAGTTGTGTTGGGTAAAAGTGGAGGTGGATCTACTTAAGGAGTTCCCTAAGCGCATCAAGATCTGAATCAAAATGGCCAATGGAGAAATTGTAAAAAAATGGATCAAAATTAAGTACAATTACGTGCCAAAATATTGTAAGACATGCATGATACAAGTCCATGATGAGGAACAATGCTTTGTAGAACACCCGAAGCTTTTTAACAAAAAGGAGAGAAAAATTCAAGAAGTTGAAGGCAAAGATGGGAAGGAACAAGAGATACCAAAATGGCATGAAAGAAGCAAGACATCATTAAAAAAATGATGACCAAGTAGAAAAATCAAAAAAGGGTGAAAGAGTAGAACAGTTCTGGAAGGTGACCAAGGATAACCGCTTTGGGGTTTTAGATAAAGAGGTGAGGCCAATGATGAGGATACTAACCAGGTACCCAAAGAAATGACATGTAACTCTACCTAGAAGTGGGTGAACATGATTTTTCATGATCAATTCAAAGGGGTTGAGCATGAAGGGAAACATAGTGGAACGAGGGAACCAGGTCAAGGTGAGAAAGAAATTGCAACAACTCTTCCTAAAGAAGGCCTGCTCAAAGAAGGTGATGACAAGATTAGGAGTACAGGCCTTGGGAGTCATCAAGGCAACAAGTGGGAAGGTGATCTTATAAAGGATGGAATCGAGGTGGTGAACATGAATAGCAATGCAATTGTGCCAAATAATTCCATTCTCTAGGTGGATTCAGAGGAAGACAGTGATGTTAATCAAGGATCAATAGGACATGAAGAAGATTCACTGGAATATAATATCCAACTGATAAGTAAAGCTGGTGATTTACATTCCATACATATAAAAAGTCTTAAAGCAAAAAGGGGTAAGTCAACCCTTCCGCTTCAAGTGCGTACAAGGAGTAAGAAAAGAGGTTTCATCATCTAGTTTTCAATGAATAAAAAACTTATTTTGGAACATAAGGCCAATTAATACGCAAAATTTGTTTGGACATTTAATTGACCTAAATAGAAGACATAATTACTCGTTCATAGCTCTCATGGAACCTTTTCAGGATCCGATAGAGTGTGATCAAAACAAAAGGATTTTGGGTTTTTAAAATGCTCTGGTAAATATTTCAGGGAAAATATGAATTTTTTGGAAGGAGGAGTGGGAAGGGACTATTCTTATGGACTCTTACCAGCAACATTCCATGAAATACTATATGAATAATCAATCATATATCATTTCCTCTATATATTCAAGATGTAGCAATGAACAGAGGCTGGAACTTTTGGAGGAGTTACAGGATTTGAATACGAATGGAATTCCATGGCTGGTTGTGAGGGATTTCAATGTGATTCTTTATGAAGATGAGAAGTTAGGTGGATTGGAATTTTTCCCAATGTGAGGCAGTTGATTTTGCACATTTCATTAGTAGTTGTGCTCTTTCGAAAATTAGATTCACAGGGAGTAACTTCACTTGGTGGAATTGGAGAATTAATGATGCTTGAATTTTGAAGAGGCTGGACAGAATATTGGTAAACTCTGCATTTCTAGGAGAATTTGCTAATTCAGGAGTGACCTACTTTATTCGTTAGGGTTCGTACCATTCACCTCTACATATGGAGTGTATTTCAATTGTTGAGGCTACTATTAAACCCTTCAGATTCCTTAATTTTTTGGTCAAACATCATAATTTAAAGAGGTGGTGAAGCAACATTGGAAGGTGGATTTTAAGGGTAATCCTTTCCTAGAGTTTCACGACAAACTAAGAAATGTTAAGAGAGCCCTGAAAACATAGAGCAAAGATGTTGTGGTGATATTTTTCAATATAATATCCATGTATGAGGATGTAATTAAAGTTAAAGAAACTCAATTTGAAATTGACCCATCAGAGGAGAATAGATCTGAACTTAAAAGGGTGGAGGCAGAATTGAAAAAATTTCTCAGAATTGAAGAGGATTTTTGGAAGCAAAAATTGAGGATGAAGTGATTTGTGCATGGAGATCATAATTTCATATTTTTTCATTCCTATGTGTGGGGTAGAAGGAAGAGGCTTCATGTGCATGAAAGTTTGAATAAAAATGGTGTTAAGTTGAATGATTCAAGGATGATTGGGGAGGTTGTTGTGGAGTTCTACAGGGATCAATTTCAGGAAGATGGTTTCAATCAGAACTTCTCAATGCTAAGCTGCATACCACACTTAATTGATGAGAATGAATTTATTATGGGACTGCCATCCAGTGATGAAGTTAAGAGGGTAGTTTTTTACTTAAATAAGGATAACGCATGTGGACTAGACGGATTTTTGGGATTATTCTAGCAAGAATGTTAGGACATTATTGGTGAAGATGTATCATGGGTCGATAAAGCTTTCTTATGTGGTCATCATTTACCGAGGTTCACCACACACACCAATTTAGAATTGCTTCTTAAGAAACCCAAGGTAAGTAGATTCATTGATGTACGACCTATAAGCCTCAATTGCTTTATTAATAAAGTGATTTTGAAGGTGTTGCATGAGAGGCTTGTGGGAGTATTGCCGAAACTCATTTCTCAAAATCAATCAGCTTCTGTAAAGGGAAGGAGTATATTTGAGAATTTCCTGTTAACCCAAGAAATTATGAGAGATATGAATTTGAGGAATAAAAATTCCAATGTGGTGGTTAAGTTTGATATGACAAAAGCCTATGATAAAATATCTTGGATTTATCTAACAGAGGTAATGAGACAATTTGAATTTAGTGAAGGAGTCATTGACATGGTTTGGAGATTGATCTCCAATAAATTTTATTCGGTGTTTATTAATGGAGAGTCATATGGGTTTTTCTCTGATACAAGAGGTCTGAAGCAGGGAGATCCTTTGTCTCCCACATTGTTCATCATTACAGCCGAAGTGTTGTCAAGAGGGCTGAATTTATTATTTTTAGATGAGGAGTATAAGGTGTATGGGATGCCAAAATGATTCCCCAACATAAATCATTTATCGTATGCAGATGACACAATTTTATTCTGCTTAGGTGGCAGAAAATTTGTCAAGAAAATGATAACAGTGTTGAGAAGATATGAACAAACTTCAGGTCAGTTAGTCAATAATTCAAAGAGTTATTTTTGTTTGCATGATAATACCCCTTTGATTGTGGCTATAAGACTCATAAGGTTAACTGGTATCAGGCAAGGGTCATTCCCTTTCTTATAGTTAGGCTGCCCAATTTTGTATGGGAGAAAAAAGAATGCCTATGTTTGAGAAAATTGTTAGAAAGGTAGCTAGAAGGATTTTTTTTTCATGGCAAAATAGGTTCTTATCGTTTGGTGGAAAAATGGTCTTGATTAATCATGTGTTACAGTCCCTACCTATTCAAGTATTATCATCCATGAATCCACCTAAGGGTTGTATCAATAAACTTCATCAGATCTTTGCAAAAAACTTTTGGGGCAAGACATTGGGTTAAATAGGAAGAACTTTGTTATCCCAAAGAAGAAGGAGGATTGGGTTTTAGATCCCTATTTGATGTCAAAAGTGCTCTCTTTGCAAAATATTGATGGAGTTTCAAAACGACCACCTCTTCACTTTGGAGCAGATATATGGAGTCAAATATTGTAGGAAGTTTCATCCCACAATTGTGTAGCGGAACACCAGATTGTATGGCATGTTAGGGCAGCCAACTCCAGCTTCTGGTTTGATAACTGGACTAAGAAGGGGGCTTTGTTTTATGTGGATGGAGAAAAGGCTACAGAAGAGGAAATAAAAGTGAAAGAGTTTGTTGATGATGGGCAATGGAATGTTAACAAATTGAGAGATTATTTATTTGAGGAAATGGCTACTTTCATAAGTACAGAGATTATGCCTATGACTAGCGGTTTATATGATAAGGCTTGTTGATTAGGAAATTATTCTGAAGAATTTATAGTAAAATCAGTCTTCTAGTTAATTAGGCACAGAAAGGAGGAGGTCCCTTGAGCTAGTATCATATGGGTAAGAGAGTTGCCTTCCAAGATTTCCTTTTTTCCTATGGAGGATCATGAAGAGTTGTATATCCACAGATGATAATGTACAAAGGTTGAAGGTGCACTTGGCTTCAAAGTGCTATTGTTGTGAGAGTGGAAATGAAAAAACTATGACACATCTTTTTCTAACATCTCCCATAGCTTTAAAACTATGGAAGTAGTTTACTACTTGTGCAGGTATTTCAATTGATAGAAGGCATTTACTCAACACAATGGCTCGGTGATGGGAGTGTGATATCAAATCAAAGTGGAAAAATATTATTGTTGCAGTTCCTGGGATTATTACTTGGAAACTTTGGAGGAGAAGACACTCTATCAAGCATGGAAAAAAGGTAACTTTTGACCAATTGTATGTCAATTGTCTAATGATTGTACATAGGTTAGTTAAAATAACCTTCCCAGAGATCAGTAATGCACCTTTCAAATGGGAGGAGCGGGTAGATTTGATGAAGGGTTGGAGAATAATATTGTACTTCCATTTTGTTCATTGGTCTCCCCTAATAGAGGAGTGGCTTAAATGTAATATTTATGGGGTTTCAAATGAAAACCCAGGTTGGAGTGCAAATGGCTTCTGCATAAGGGATAGGTATGGGGACCTAGTTTTTGTTTAAGCTAATGGGATGGAGGTGAGTACCAACATTGTAGCAGAGGCAACAACAATTACAAGGGCTTTGAAATTCTATCATCAAAGGGAATATAGTAGGATCATTCTGGAGACAGATTCATTAAGCCTAACAAATATGATCAAAGTGTGCTGGAAAGTATCCTGGGAGATTTTAGATTTGGTGGATGAAATAAAGGAATATACAAATAGTAATCACATCCAAATCAAACACATTTTTAGAAAAGGAAATCAACTGGTGAACTACATAGTGAATATGGCTACCAATCATACACAAGCTATACAGTTTACTAGTTTCATTCATCTTCCTATCATGGCCAAAAATATTCTAAATATGGACAAGCAATGAGTTCTATCCATCAGAGTTAAAACAAGGAGAATTACAGTTCATCCCCAAAATGGAGATATGCAGCAGATATATTTACAATAAAATGGGTATGGAAATAGTAATTCATTTCCTAATCTATTGCAACTCTCAAACAAAAAAGAAGAGGTATGGAACTAGATTTGAGGTGAGAAGCGGGAAGCCATCAAGAAGATCCGTGGAAAGTCATTCACTTTGTCCTGGTCACAAGAATACGTACATCGATGACTTTTGCTTTGATCTCTTTAGATTCCATCGAACAATAGGTCTCCACCTGAAAGAAAAAAAGAAAATGAAACAGATGAGGCAAAAATCTTAGGAGGAAAATGTCCACTCACTATTGGTAGTTGACGAACAAGCCCATCCCAAGAGTCAAATGCAAATACATTATTGCAAATGGCGGTGTAGATTAGGAAAGTGGTATCTAAAAGATGAAACCCTATATTCTAGGGACATGTTTGGTCAATGTTATATCACTATAAGGCGTAGCATTCAGTATGAATATTGGGCAATTTGGGCCTAATCTCTTGTATGGCAGCTGTTAATGACAATTAATAAATCGAACCCTTAGTCCATATTAATTCAAAAAATATTCTCTCATGTTCTCTCTCTATTTTTTTACGTTGCATGTGTAAAAAACTAACAAAAACTATTTATAAAAAGTAAAAACCAAATTCAAAATGAAATAGAAAAACTAGAATCGACAGGTATTATGGGAAAGGTTACGTGTCGTATGAGGAACCACGACCCGTACCTAGGCTTCGTCTTATTCAGAGCATAAGATGTGTGATCGAATCTACGATACCTTCCTACGGGCCATATTATGACTTATGACTCGCAGGGAGTTTCGTCTGTTGCCACATTAAAATCTTTCAAAATCTTGATCCTCCAGGCACGACCTGATCTACGACCCATCATCAAGTTTATGGCCCTTCTAATAACTCGTGGATGTAACATTTGAAACTTGATCTTTCACTGGATCTGAGTCACGAAATTCACTTACGGCTCTTGGGGTGAACCACGACCCATAGAGTGACTCGTAGATCATAAAAAATTTCAGTTTTGTGGCATTTTATCCAAAATCATCTAGCTTTTTGTAATCCTATAAAAATAATATAAAAACACATCAAACCTACTAACATCGCTTTGAGAACACATAAAATTCAAAGTTTTAAATATTAAAAGTGTTGTATTTTAGCAGCACATCACGAACATCTTGAAAGTTTGAATTCTACACCAATAATGACCTAAATTCAAGGTATTGACTATAATCATCCTCTATTCTTGAGTCAATCATATGTGAGTGGGTTGAAGTCAATATCATTTTAGCTGATTGGAACTAAAAATTATGCCCTCTAGAATAGGTTGATTAAATTATCATTACTGTATCCAAAATAAAATTGGATTGATAGATGGGACTTATACAAAAAAAGTGAACATTTAGTTAAGAGGTCAACAGGAGAGGGTTAATATTGAAGTTCTCTCATGGCTTCTAAATTTTGTGTTAAAGAGTTTGTTAGGAGGAGTAGCATTTGCTACCAGTGCTCGACATGCATGGGATGATTTAAAAGAAAGATTTGATCACATAGATGGATCAAAAACCTTTAGTTTGCATAAAGAAATAGTGTCCTTGCAACAAGTGAACGAGTCTATTTATTTGTATTACACAAAACTGGAGAACTTATAGGATGAATTTGAGACCTTAGTTCCATCTCCTTTTTATATGTGTGAAAGGTCAAAAGAATTTATGGATCATCATTTGCATAGGCAAAATTTATATCAGTTCCTTATGGGTTTAAATGAGAATTTTGTTCAGGCAAAAAGTCACATTCTACTGTTGAACCCTATTCCCATTGTAAACTAAGCATATTCGATGGTTGTGAGTGATTAGTGTCAAAGATCTATTGCTTCTAACAATAACAGTTTAAGTATGAATTCTATCGGTATTGGTGAGATAGATTTTGTTGTCATGTATTCAAATTCTGGTAGGACATTTACTCCTAATGTGAGCCATAATGGAGGATATACAAAGGGGGGTCCGTATTATGGACAGAGCAATAATAATGGCAAGAAGAACTTCAATGTTGTGTGTTAGTTCTATAGGTATAAAGGACATACTAAAGATTAGTGTTATAAGTTGATTGGGTACCCATTTGATTTCAAGTCAAAAAAGAAGGTGTACAATAGAGGAAATAGTACAATCTGTAATATGATGAGTAATCAGTCAGTATCAAAGAAGGGTGTATGAAATTCTTCACCTGGTAGCATTAATTATGAGCTAAACACTAATGTGTCAGTGTCACTAAAGGAAAAGTGGGTTATTGAGCAGTTTTTGTTTGACTCAAATAAAATGGGTGATTGTGCTAGGCAATTGTAGGGGTACACGTTAACCAAGGATCAATATGAACAGATTCTACAAATGCTCAATAAAAGTAAAAGGGGTAAAAAAGTGACATATGGTGTTGATCAAGCTAATGCAGTTAAAGTACCAAGTAAGGCTCTCTTGATTTCTAAAAAAAATAAGTATAAATCATAGATACGGGAGCAACCAATCATATAGTGTCAAAAATTTGAATACTTACCAAAGCTTTTATGGTAAGACTAAAGGATCCAAAGCCTGTATACTTATCTACTGATGAAGTGTCAAATGTTGCACATATAGGGTCTTGTTTTATTTCTCCAATAAGTGTTATAACCAATGCATTTCATATACCAGAATTCAAATACGATTAATTATTAGTGAGCAAAGTAACTCAGGAGTTAGAATGCTCATTCACATTTTTTTCACTTTTGTATTTTTTAGAATCTTTACACTGACAAGGTGAGAGAGATTAGTAAAGAAGATGTTAGGCTATATTTTCTATTGAAATAGTTAACTCAACAAAAGATTTCCTGCACTTCTTATGTAGTAAATGAAGTTGATGTGAATAGACAAGCTATACTAGAAAAAGATGTAGAACTATGGCATCAAAGAATAGGTCATATGTCATATGTCTTCTCATGTATTGAACAAATTATTTTCGTTAATGATGAAGTTCTACATAAGGCATTGAATAAGTGTGTTGTATGTCTTTTTGCAAAATAAACAAGAAGTGTCTTTCCTATTAGTACAAGTAAAAGTAGTGAAAGTTTTGATTTGATCTATGTTGATGTGTGGGGACCCTATAAGACTTCTACTTTTGATGGGCATAGGTTTTTTCTTACTGTGGTTGATGACTTCTCTAGAATAACTTGGTTATTCATGTTAAGAAACAAGTCAGATATATGTATCTCCTTACAGCATTTCATACAATTTATTTACACTCAGTTTGGGAAGTCTGTTAAGAAGATAAGGTCTAACAATGATAAAAAGTTTGTCAACTCTATTTGTGATAAAATGTTTAAGGAAAAGAAAATTATTCATCAAAGGACATGCCCCTACACTCCTAAATAAAATGGAGTGACAGAAAGAAATCATAACACTGGGTTGTTTATGCTGTACCAAGATACTTTTAAATTTTCACAAGCTAGGACCTAGGCCAAAAGCCTTAGTCAATATGGATTACTTAGAAACTCAAAAGGGTTACATATTACTTTTTTGGTCATCTCAGGCATTATTTGTAAGTAGGGGTGCCATATTTAAGGAAAATATCTTCCTTTTATCTAATGTAGTATCTCAAACACACACTGGTCCATTTATTAATACTGAAAACAATGAACTGTTAGATTATAATTGGGCCATAAATTCTAGCTCAATCAGACCTGATACAAGAGGCTCTACAGAATTGATTGTTGGTTCAACAGATAAGCAGAAAGATCATATTGATACTATAGAATTGAATGGTCAATCATTAGAAGATACTATAATTGGCTCAGTTCAACTTCAACAAAGTACTAATGATGGTATAATTAGAAGGTCAACAAGAGGTATCCATCCACCTGTATAGATGAACAATTTTATTTCATTGAATGTGAATAAGGATGTACAATATCCTATATCTAAGTATGTGGCCTATGATCATTTATCTTCGTCATATAAAGTATTTATTGCTACAACATCCACTTTGACAGAACCAGCTACCTATAAAAAAGTTGTTTAATATCCAAGGTAGATAGAGGCTATGCAGGCTAAAATACAGGCTTTACAGACTAATAACACTTGGGAATTAGTTGATCTACCTCAAGAAAAAGTACTAATTGGTTGTAGATAAATTTACAAAATTAAATCTACAGGTTAAATAGAAAATTTTAAAGCAAGGTCAGTCGCTGAAGGGTACAGTCAAAAGGAAGTGATAGAGTAGAAAGAAACTTTTTCTCCTGTGGTTAAAATGGTTACTATCAAAACTATTCTCTCATTAGTTGTTTCAAGAAGGTGGCACATTCATCAAATGGATGTGTATAATACTTTTTTAAATGGTGACTTACAGGATAAAATTTACATGAGTCTACCACAGGGCTTTACCAGTTGGGAGAGAATAAGATATAGAATGATAAAGTCATTGTAAGGTCTTAACCAGCCTCTAAGACAGTGGAACCAAAAGCTAACTGAAGCTTTACAAAATTTAAAGTTTAAGCAGAGTCAATACGATTACTCATTATTTACAAGGAATACATCCAAAGGAACTACACTAATACTAGTATATGTTGATGACTTGTTGGTAACATGTAGTAGTTTGGAGCTTATAGAAGATACAAAAAGGTCTTTGCAACAAGTCTTTAAGATGAATGACTTAGGTGAGTTAAAGTACTTCCTTGGTATAGAGTTTGCAAGATCAAAAGTTGTACTAGTTATACATCAGAGAAAGTATGCACTAGAACTTATATCTTAAGTTGGAATATCAGGTGCTAAACCAGCTAGGACTCCAGTGGATGTAAATGTCAAATTGATATCCAAATAATATGATGATCAAACCAATAAAAACCAAGAAGATCAGCTAGTAAATCAAGAAGCTTATCAGAAACTAGTTTAAAAATTATTATATCTAAACATGACAAGACCTGACAATTCATATAGTGTTCAAACCTGGGCCAATTTCTACAACAACCTTAGAGATCTCATTGGGAGGCTACACTAAGGATTGTCAGATACATTAAAATACATCCAAGGCAAGGTGTATTTTTGTCCAGCAGTTTAGAAAATAAGTTAACTACATACTGTGATGCAGATTGGGCAGCTTGCCCTCTTACAAGGAAATCTATGACTGGTTATATGATTATGTTTGGAAGATCTATCATTTCCTGGAAAGCTAAGAAATAGACAACGATATCAAGAAGCTCGGTAGTAGCTGAGTATAGAAGTTTAGCTTCTACAGCGGTTGAATTGGTCTGGTTATTAGGGATGTTAAGGGACATAAATGTAGACATAAACCTTCCAATAATCATCTACAGTGATAGAAAAGCAACTATTCAATTAACAGCTAACCTTGTGTATCATGAGAGAATAAAGCATATTAAAATTGATTGTCATTTTATCATAGAGAAGTTTCAACAGGGTCTAATCTGCATCAGTTATATTCCGACTAAAAACAGCCTACTAATTTTCTCACCAAAAGCCTGAATAGGGTACAACATGAATTGTTATTGTCTAAGCTATGAGCTTTGAATATTTTCACCTCTCCTATCTTGAGGGGGAGTGTTGAGACATAAGCTTAAGTAAATAAAGCCTAGTTAAAATGTAGTTATTAACTGTTGTAGTATTAAAGGATTAGTTAGAAGTTAGTTAGAAAATCAAGTAATTAACTCTTTAAAGTCAAGATTAGTTAGTTGAAGCTTTGTATATAAATGCTTAACTTGTTTGTATTGAGTGCAATCTTTGCATATCAAGAATTAATAAAATTACTCTCTCATATATCTTCCTTCTCCAATTACTATTCTACTTTCATTTTTGAATATTGAGAAATACCTTCAAACACTTAAGTCAACATTAGCAATTCACAATTCTCATCAACAGAGATCACATAATCAATCAATTATCTCAATATAAGGGTTCAATATCATTAATCAACACTTCTCAATGCTCAAGTAACATCAATAATCATACACCAAATCATGAATCAAGTTATCACATAGTTATTTTATTACTCCTTCACTATAATTAAGTCATTTCATGAAAATTTCACCCATTTTCGAATCATCATTACTCCCCAACACATAAAGAAGGAAATTACAAAATTCAATTAAACTCAACAAGGTTTAGAAATTCACTTGCCTAGGTAAAATTAAGAAATCAATCCAACACTTGAGTCTTTTCTTTTCGATTATTATCTGAAAGACCACAATCTATGTAAATAATCATTTACAATCAAATTTTAGGTCTATCAATGCCAAAATCATGAAATTAATTTGGAGAAAATGGCAAAATGACTCAAAAATCTAATATCGAACAACGGAGTTGAAATTTGAAATTTTTTGTATAAAACTTTTTGCTTGATGTATCAGAAATTCATTAGTGAAAACCATTTTTAAAATGGAGTTAAATCCAACTCAAAATCACCATTTTTGTAAAATTAGAATTTATGAACAAAACTCCCAATTTTTCAATTAAAATTCATCAATTTGATGTTGAAAATAGGATGTAATTAAAGGGTAATGAATTTATTAGCTCAAAATAACTTACCTAATGAATCCCTCGCGAAAAAACACTTGAAATCACCCTTTTTCAAGCTCCCAAAGTCCAAAATGCCAAATGAAGATTAATTCTCGAACATGATCCCAAAAATCAAGTCTCAGATATCGCAAATGTGACTGAAACTTCTTTTTTGCTATATCACTTTCATGATCACACAAGGTCACTTTTGCGGCATCGCTTTAGCAATCAGGGGATTCCTATTACGACATCATTTTAGCTACCATAAGACTTGTTGTTGTGACACTTGCAGCCCAATGCGTCAGCAATTTAAATAATTAACATATGGTCTGAAATTAACTCTCAAGATTCATTCGAAACTCCATAAACAAAAATTATATATGCATTCCTACTAACTTTGATATTTCAGTCTCAATGGAATTCTCAAAAATCAAATCTAATATCCCCTTGATCCAGAATCTAATTAATCACAGTAAAATTAGCTTAAGGCATTAAAATATCAAAATGTTATCGAAATGTCTAAAAATTATACTGAAGCTTGATCTAGAGCTAAAATCACCTCCTAAAACCAATGGAACCTCATAAATTCAATCCAATAATCCAAACTCAAAACATTGACCAAAGTCAAACCTTTATCGAGTTTTAACTCAATTACCAGCTTAGTACCTCAAATCTACAAGATAACTCCAAATATGATTTTGACAATTCTCCCAGATCAATTTTCACATTTTGAAATTGATGGAATCGACAAAATACCATTCCAAGACTCAAAACTCCAAAAAACTTTAAAAATTAATTTTTACGCAATTTATGCCTTTAAAACTTAACTCTTAAGCAAAAACTCATCTTTTCACAAAGTTTTCAAACCAAACTTCTAAACCAACTAAATAGAACTCGAGGAAACTATTCTGAAAATGTCAAAAATGACCTTCAAAGCTATTGTAACACCTTAAACTTTTCTAAGATAAAATTCAGATCGTTCTTCTTATAGGTATGAGATCATATCAAGTGATTCTAACCTTGAATATAAGTATTAAAGCCTATTCTATAGCAATATAATATATTTGAGATGAATAAAGGTCACAAAAATCTTTTTAACACAAAGTTGAGTTGAAATCTTTCTTACCGATTGAATTTTGATATGAAATTCTATAAAATTGGATGATCCAATAACTCCAAGATTTTGAATGTATGGTAAGGTACTTCAATAAGTATTTAAAGTGTGTTGTATCTAGTTTGAGGTCAAAAGGGACACTCAAGGTCAATCCACGTTCAAAAGATTTCAATCGACTAAGTTTAGATATGAGTTCATAGAAGGGTCAACTTCAAATGGTCACATCTCTTAGAAAGTAATGATTTAGGTGACTTATAATATATTAAATTAAATATCTTTGAATTATCTTTCCAACGCATCCAGTTTCGTCTTAATCAAAGTTTAGCGTAAAAGGTTATGACCATTTTACTGAAATATGTCTAATGTTGTAAAATTGGATGACGGTCAATTTGACCGCCGAACATTTCGGCGCTCTGTCGATTTTGATTGCTAAAATGCTCCAAAAACCTTCAAAACTGTCAAAAAGGGTGACAGAAGGTTCCCATTCGGCTTACGGTTGAATGATCGACGACGGGGCCCCTAGACCACCGTTTTGGCCGACAGAACCCATCTAAAGGTCATTTTTTCATTTTTGATGATTATTTGACCTTTATAAAAGATTATTTTTGACCTTTTACGCTTAATTAACTTCCCTAATCCTATTATATTTCCTAATAACCTCTCATAAACCCTTGAAAATATTAGATTTTCACATTCAAAGTTCTCCCAAAGAAGAAGTTAGGGTTCTCCATATTCAAGCGCAAACCAAAGGTTTCTTCAAGAGATTTTTCTCTTCCAAGTATGTAAGACTATCATAGTGTTGGATTGAGTTCACCCACGCGTCCCACGTCTAAGTTTCTATTTTGAATGAGTATTGAATTCAGCAAACATCTAATTTTTGAATTTCAATTGAGTTAATTCTTCTTCTATTGAGTTCTATATAATTATGTATTGAAGTTATTAGAATTTTATTATTGAAATTATTGTTCGTGGTTACTTTCTCATGAACCCTAGTTGAGTTAATAATGATGGTTTTCCCATGCATTGATTGATATTGAGATTCATGATTTTCATGTATGAAATAAAGTATTGTTCTAAACCAAGGTTATGTATGTTTTTGAGTAAAGATGATGATTTTTATGCATCGATGAAAAGAGTGATTTGAACTAGTATTATACTCATATATATTTTAAAGAGTTTTCAAAGAGCATGAGCATTGATTTTAAAGTTGTTTGAGCATTGAGTTAAGTGCAATTTCGAGAAAAGAGTTTTGATGAGATATGCATGACTTTTGAATCATATTTATTTTTATGATAGAGAATATGATTTGTAATTGAAAGTATTGATGAATTGAGATGAAATTTAATTGATGCAAAGGTCCGTTGAGACTTGATAAGATGAAATTGAATTGATGAAAAGCTCAATTGAGACTTGATGAGATGAATTGAAATGTTGATAGATGTGAGCACATGTTTTGGGAGAAATACTAGCAACAATTTGGGTAAGAGTTGAAAGAACTCAAATCCCATAAACTAGATAGCCACCGTAGGATAGTTATGTCGTTAATTCGGGTGATTCTTGTCCCAAAAAAAGGACTTAATATGTGGATCCAATAATTGAATTGTCCCTTACTTTGGCAAGGTATTGGACGGTTGCAGCAACGGTAGTGAAAAGCAGTTGTATCATCACTCGTTCATATGGTGATGGTTGTTGGTTAAGGAAACTCCCTAATGATGAAAGTTAAATTTGATTTAACGGAATTGCATATGATTGAATTGATTTGAAAAGTATTGTTTTATATTATTTTTTGTTAAACTATCATATCATATTGGATTGAGTTGTGTTTCGCTCTTTTTATTGAGTTCTTTTTCGAGTTTGTTCTATTCAGATATCTTACATACCGTTCATTCCACGTATTGATGTCACTCGATGCTGCATCCTTTTATGATGCAGATACATGTCTTAGAGATCCTTAACAGACACTTCATTGAAAATCTAATCAATCCCAGGCAGTGGTGAGACCTCCTAGCTTTTGGAGGAACTTTCTATTTTAGTTTATTTCTTTTTATTGTTTTGAGGTAGTCTTGAACATGTCTTAGCACCTTCTTATGAGTTGATAGAGGCTTCAAAGAATGAGTCAGATAGAGTAAAGTGAAGTATGTCAAAGTCAATTGTAGAAAACTATTATTATTTATTTGAATTGAAACATCGAGTTATTTTAATAAGGGCTATCTTGAAAAACTTTTACAAGAGGATTTGAATGCCTACTTGAGTACTTTCTTTTGTTTCATTAAGACTTCCGCTAATTGAATAAGTAAATTGAGTCAAGTGATTTGCTTGGGGCCAGCAATGGTTTCTGAGTGCCGATCACGCCTAGGGTACCCTTTCGGAATTTGACAATTATTACATAAAGGTGTTCCTTAAGAAAATAATACAAAATATTAATATGAGGATGACATTAAAATTTAAAAAATAATAATAAGGAAATTGCATATATAAATATTACAAATAAATAAGTTAGTGAAAATGATCATAATATTAAAGTACTAAATCAAGCAAAAATAAGTCTATTAAGTATTAATTACATGGCTAAACATTAAAGAAAAACTAAAATTGGGTTATATATTTTAATTGTCTAAACCAATGTAAAACTAAAGAACAAATATTCAACGATATTGTCATTCTTAGTGTTGAATTTTTTTGTTGTTGTTGTTGGCATTGATATTGATTTGAACTTTTAATATACATGGACTATATAGAACTTTTTTTGGACCATTCATAATTCTAAGTTAAACTTGAAATAATTTGTTAAAAGATAAAAGTTATAAAAAAGTATGAGAAATATTTATAAATTATACCAAAGTAAATATTTTTATATATAAAATAAATTTTAAATATATATAAATTATAATATCGGATTGATTCGGCTTCATGTTGACTTTTTTATAAGTTGAAACCTGTCACGACCCAAGCCTAGGGCCTAGACGTGACATGGCGAATGAGGAACCCGAAGGAACCCCAAACAAGCCTCTCA
>JBCEWC010004917.1:0-26125 GCA_038996855.1 Solanum aculeatissimum | reverse complement strand
TTCAGCAGCCTTAGGAAGATCAACTGGGCAAAACCAAAAGACATTGAACAACTCCTCAGTTGTTGGATCAGTGTGGGCAATACTACAACAAAGGAGGAGAGATGGAAGATTGTCCCAGCTTGCATATGGTGGACCATTTAGAGAGAGAAACCAGAGGTGTTTTGAAGAACAAAAAAGCAATATTCAAACCTATGTTATGTCTCTTTTCACACGACCTGCTAAGGTGGCTAACAAATTGGACAAACTTAGGAGAGACTTGCTTTGGCATGGCTGCAAAGAGAGCAAAGATTACTATCTGGTCAAATGGAAGACAATTTTGCATACAAAAGATAAAGGAAGTTTGGGCATCAGAGATTTGAGGAAGCATAACAATAGCCTTTTGATGAAATAGTTGTGGAGATACACCGAAGAGAGGCAAGCTTTGTGGAAAGATCTGATTAAATGTAAATATGGAGAGGATGGATTCGGGTGTAGTAAGGTAAGCACAGATGCATATGGAGTGGGAGTTTGGAGAGCTATTAGAAACTTATGGCCCAAGCTAGAACACAACTTGCACATCAAGGTGGGGGATGGAAGGAGAACTAGATTCTGGTGAGATGTATGGATCAAATAAACTCCCCTAAAGGAATTGTTTCCTAATGGCGATGGTCAGTGATTGTTGGGCAGAACAAGGTTGGAACCTTTATTTCAGAAGGCTTCTAAATGATTGGGAAATAGAGAGAATAGCCAAATTGTTAGAGGAAGTGAGGGATTTTGTAGGCACCAATACTGCCAAAGATGCAGTAAGACGGTATCACAGTGAGGATGGAATCTACACAGTTGGCAGGGCATACAAGAAGGAGTGCAGCCTGCAAAGGAGTAGATACCAGAGTTTATGGAACCAGATATGGAGGAATTCGGCACCAGCAAAAGTTAAGTGTTTTACCTGGTTAGTCATCAGAAAGGCATGCTTGACACATGAAGTTTTGAGGAGAAAAGGAAAGATCATACTTCCCTGGTGCTCCTTATGTGGGAAGACAAAGGAAACTACTAGTCACTTATTCTTGCACTGTACTTTCACAGCACAAGTCTGGTCTATGTTTCTCAACCTTTCAGAAGTGAATTGGATTATGCAAGAATATACAGTCAATTTACTAAGTTGCGAGATCAAGAGAGGAGGTTGCAAGAGGCAAAAAACTTGGTGGGATTTACTTCCACACTGCATTTAGTGGATAGTGCGGAAGGAGGGAATAGTAGGAATTTTAAAGATATATCCAATCCCATTCATAAGGTTAAATGGAGCATTGTATCTCTATATTTTTTGTGTAAAGAGATAGGATTAGAGGATTCTGATCAACTTTTAGAATTCTTAGGATCCTTGTAAGTATTGCTCTTATTGTTCTTTTCAAATTTTCTAAAGGTCTCCAGTATATCCTTAAGAATACAATGTTACCAATTATCAAAAAAAATCAGTGAAATGATAAGGAGAAAATGATTAACTTTGAGTACTTCAAACTCAAAATATTGCAGGTTCTCTCTTAATGAACCAGCACCATAGCTCGTAAAAAGAAAACATTTGATTTCAAATTGCAGCGACCCATAAATAGATTCATATTAAGGGACCATAACAATTTGGTATAAGAGACGAGAATTATGGGAGATCAAATTCTACATCAACTAGCACAATTGGTGAACTTGTTTCAAGAAGAATGTGCAGCCAATTTAGCCAGACAGGAAGCAATAAATGCTCGCTTGGATGCACTCACAAGGGATTTAGCAAATTTGAAGGTTGATTTTGAATCAACTGAAAATACCAGCCAGAATCGAGGTTGGAAGGGGTAAAAGTAGAGTGGCAGGAGAGTCAGGATCAGAAGCAGGAGGAAGTTTCATCATTCCTTGGTATACAAAATTGGATTTTCCACGATTTAATGGCCAAAGGATGGCTGAACAGATGTGAACACTTCTTTTGACACCAAGAAACTCCAGAGGAAGAAAAAGATGGACTTACTTCTTTTCACTTGGCGGGGAATGCACAACTTTGGTTTCTTCAGTTAGAGATAGATATGCCTCAACTGTCTTGGGATGACTTCAAACGTCATTGTTACCTTTGTTTTAGGCCACCAATCAAAAGTCAGAAGTTAGGAGAAATTGCTAAGTTGCGCCAAATTGGGTATGTGGCAAGATACCAAGAAAATTTTGAGCAGTTAGTTTCCTGGACTGGTACACTCACACAGTCACAGAAAATTGAACTTTATATCACCAGCCTTATTGATTATATAGCAATTGAGGTAGAGTTGCATAATCCTCCAGATTTGGCTACGGCGATGAGTATTTCACGACTTTATGAATGCAAGGAACAACCCCTTTGTTCGCAATTGTTAGATTCTTGTAAATCAAAGACAGCAGATTTCTCACCTCAACAACCTGCCAGATTTGTGAAGAAATTGACCAGATCTAAAATGGATGAAAGACGACTCAAGGGACTTTGTTTCAATTGTGAAAAAACATTCACTTGGGGCCATCAGAGCAAGAGACTATTCTGGATTGATTTCACTGACGATGAAGAAGAATTATTTTCCACATTTAGCGCTTGAGACAAGGCAATTTTGAAGGAGGGGAGTAATGTTAGAACCCTTTTAGTCTACTAACAGTTTTATGCATACGAAATTTAATCAGAAAGTTGATTAAATCACCAACTATCAATTATGTTTTTCTGTTTTCTCTGTAACAGCTTCTCTCTAAGTTGTTTTCCATAGCTGTTTTGCAGTATGGAGGTTATTCCTCCACTTCTCATTTCAGTAATAGTAGCAAGCTATTTCCTTGTTATTAGGGTGGGTGGTCAATCCACCAATGTTGTATTTATGTTATTGAAATTCAATGAAATGATAAGGAGACGTTTTTGAATACTTCAAATTCACGAGATTGCAAGTTGTCTGTTAACAAACTAGCACCATAGGTCGTAGAAAGAAAACATTTGATTTCGAATTGCAGTGACCCATAACTAGATCCATATCAAGGAACCATAACAAAACCTTTTTAAACATGCCAACCTCCAATAGATAAAACAAAAAATAATTTTTAAAAAAAAAAGCAAAAGAAACCTTTCTGAACATGCCAACTTCCAATAGACAAAACAAAAAAAAAGAAAAAAGAATCCAAAAGAAACAAACTAGGACTACAAGCAACAATGAAAACCAAGTCACTCCTACTTCTTGTAAACAAAACATTTCCCCTATCCTATCACATGTAAAGTCAAACCTCCTTATAGTGGCAGCGTTTGCCTAAAAGTTTTGTGGTTGTTATAGTGAGGCATTGTTATATATGTATGCTAGCATTTGACATTTTGAACTTATTTATTTACAACAATATGCAAAATTAGAAAAAGTATGAATGTAAAAAACCAAACATCAGTAATCTTTCCTCATGAAGTTATGACCATAACTGTTAGACACCATTTAAATGCAATTTTTTTCTTTTAAATAGATATTGAAATTTACTGTGTGTGGCATTAATGATGATTACCATAAATGTGTTAACATCATATTTTACACATAATGTATTTCTTACAAATATTTGAGTATGGTTATTATAGAGGGGTAATTTTACAAAGAGCGTACTACTATAACAAATGTCATTGTCGTGATAGGTAGAATATTTTTATAAAGAAGTATAACATGTAAAAACAGTTTTGGAAAAAATCAAGTTGTTATAGCATAATGTTGTTAGAATGAATGACCATTATAGCGAGGTTTTACTATATTCTGACATATAAGTACTTCTTAAACACATTGCAGTCACCCGTATTTCATCAATTTCATCTTCCATACTCTTTCTGTCCATTTCATACATCACTCCCTTTCGTGAACTACTTTCCCTTATTAGTTGTGATTTCAACTAAGTTTCTTGGTCTCTCCAAAAATATTGCCGCACCCGTGTCGGATCCCTCAAAAATACACTATTTTTGAAGCATCCGACACGCACCCATCGACTGAAGAGTCCGAGCAACATAGGATTTCATTGTATACCTTATACCTCCATTCAACTATCTAGGGACATAATTGCATGTTTCTCCAGATCCAACCATAAGCATTGGCATGTGATCTTCCTTTCCAGCTTGTCTGTTACAATAACATTATTGAACAACCTTTGCAATTGTCGCTTAGCTTGCTTTGGACATATATGGCTCCTCTACCAATGAAATAGGAGTATCACATCCTATGTGTGTCTTTGGCATACATACATGAAAATAAAGGCAATACTTAAAGCAGAATTAGAAATCCACTACAACACCCATAAGGAAAAAAATTCTACACGTCACCTCCTATGAAATAAATTGGAGAAAAGCATGCACATGCATGTTACAACAACAACATAACCCGTGCAAGACCCCAGTCCCCACCTGAGGAAGGTAGGATGCACTCAGACCTTACTCCTACCTTTATGGGGTAGAAGCACTGTTTCCCATAAGACCTTCGGCTCAAAGTTTGGTTTCTTCAGTGAAAACGGGACGTAATTTAATGTTAACTAGAATTGGTTGCCTGTGTTTAGATTTGTGAATCAAGATTGAAGTGTTTATGTCCATGAAATGCTCTTTCATATTGAATCATCAAGCAACTTCCCTTTCTTGCTTCTTCATCTACTGTTTCCTTTGGTACTTATGGTTATTGCGACGCAAATTAAGCGAGAAAAAGCTACATGAGATGACCTATTGTGAAACTCCTAACCAAGTGGAATACGTAACAATAACCTATTCATGCACCCAAGAAACGATAATTAGCTAGATGTGCAATTGAAATAGAGTTGGCAGCTCTAAAATAGCAGTGCCAGAATATTTAGATACGAGATGAGTTTTAAATTCCTCCAGATTTAGTCTTCCTCAATATATATCAATGGTAAAACTTCTTTCAAACCCATCTTGCAAAATTCCGGATAAATAAGGTGGAGATTCACACTCAATAATTTTTAAATATTTCTTAAAGAAGCTGGCTTACCGTGAGTCTTTGCTCACCGGCCATTTGCAAGGTGGAAACACTAACAGGTGACTGCTGCGGCGCCTCCTCGGGCAGCTGAGACTCCGGAAGCTCAACAATAGCTAGCGGCTTGAACTGCCGCGTAGAAGAAAGGAAAGAGCTATTGCGCAAGCCGACATAGGAAAGTACCTGACTGAGAGAAGGCGTTCCTCTAACCAGCTGAACAAAGATCTGAAAGAAGAAGACAAGCCAGTTAAGCAGCGACCGCCATGCTGGTAGAGTTCTCGGAGCGTAAACGTCGGCTGCCTGAGACAGCTCCGCCATAGGTTCACCGGTAAGGAAAGGAGATGCACAGGATGCTAACGTGCACAGTTGGTCACGTTTCACCAATTCGTCAAATTCTGTCTTCGTAATCGTGGGTTTCTTAAATTTGCTGCTTTGTGATTTTAATATGAAAATTCTTTGAAAAGCAAATTAGAAAATTGGAGTCTCGGCGGAGGTGTGGTCAAGGTGGTGCCTCGACGAAGAAGTCATAGTCATCGAAATTTAGATTTTATTAGATATATTATTAGATACATAAAAAGAGACGATACATGGGAATCCTCACGCGCCGGTGGAGAGAGTGAGCCTCGACGCTACATAGTGAAGTACGAATTATAATTTAAGTAAAATGTTTTTCTTCATAATACTAGCAATTAATTTTTGGAAAAAGTAAAATAACTAAACAATATATTTTATCATAATTTCTACCATTCTAAAAAATTACAAAAATTTCTAATTTCTTATTTCTACTTTCTCTTTCCAACTTGTATATACATAGACTATTATTTCTCACTCCTCTTTAATTTATTCTAAATTCCCTCCTAATTTTAAATATTCTAATCAATATCTACATAATTCTCCTATTTTTCAGTTGTCTAATCAATCTTTTCACGATTAATTTCAATTTTAAACTTTTTATCATTATTTTCAAACTAAATAAAAAGGAAAGAAATTGAAAAGTCTCTGATATCTCTGCTAAAACCTAGTGTCTTCCATTTTTTATCTTCTTCTTCATAGCAGTCGTCCATGTCCAATCGTTGATACATATGGATTCCTCATTCCAAAGTTTCACACCGACAATATTCTGATTCCAACGGTGAGGGCTTTCATGAAAATAGATTAAAAAAAAGAATGATCCATTATTAGTAGAAAAATCACAAGAAAATTATCCATCATTTTTGTTTTGGCGATGATGCCCAAAATCTTCAAGGTGACTTCATTGAAGAGGATTTACCAATTGATACCTGAAGAAGGATTTCCTTGGGTTTTTTTTATAATGATAGATATTTGATACTTAAAATTAAGTGTTGCATTTAGGTACTTGATACTTTAAGAAGGAGTGTTTGTGCTTATCTTACTACTGATAATTAATACCTGACATAAGTTTTATGTTTTTTTTTCTACTAGATACTTTATACTTAAAATGTCACGACCCGAGAATAGGGCCTAGACGTGACATGGAGAAGGAGAACCCGAGAGTCCTCGATCAAGTCATCCAAGCATCATTGCACACATCATTGGTTCGGAAGCGCATAATACAATAAACAACACATAAGTTTAAGGGATTCTGGGGTTTTGGACTCAAGCTATGGGGATGTCGGGAATGGGATAAACATGAATCACATAGCACATAGCAATTACGTTCTAAGGGGCGGGTAAGTATGACTCAAGCTATAGGGGCAAGAAGGGTTAGGGACTTTCCACATAAGCACATCATACATAATCCGGGCAAGAAGGGTTAGATAGTCATAACATCTCAACAAGCACATCGTACGGCGTACAATAGAATTTGATATGTCCAACAATGCCTCTACATAGAATAAGATGGGACCTCGACATAATCCGGGCTCACCCTCAAGTCACAAGATAGATAAAATGAAATAAAGCATAAGATAGAGGAAGGTGGGTATTGCCCTTGGAGTATAGGGCTCACCACTAACAACAAATCAACGATCTCAACTAAGCGTCCAACGGTGGATGAATGTCATCTCCGGTCCCTACATGGCTAGATCATGTAGACAAAGAGTATGGGTTAACACATATAATGCACTAAGTGTGCGGGCATGTCCTGCACATGAACATGAACCTACTAACAAGCTAGATGACGAGGGCACATATACGTATAGAAAGAATATATATAAGCATGGGGAGAATATCGTAACAATATGCCATGAAATGCCATGATGCATGAATGCAAACCTACATATCATAGCGGGGATGTGACCTCAACCGACAATAAGAGAGACCAAGCGAGCTACTACTTGAAATTGGACTACTTGCCAGGTAGATCCCACGTCAACCCTAAAGTGGGGATACATAACAAGTCAATCCCATCTTTGGGAGATATCTCATGTTGGTACATAGTTTGAAGAAAGGAGTATGGACCCTTGGAGATAGTCCACCCCGACTCCGATCCCTCGGTACTAAGTCTCATTCCACGAGAATATGTATACATATACAAGCTTTCAAAATGGAGATTTCAATATTTCAAGTCAAAGCAAGGCAAAGTTGGCCAAGGAGCCCAAAATCATATGTCAAGTCTTTCCATAATTAGGCTAAAAAGCCAAACAAGAGTTTAAATAATCATATTCATAGATCAATGCATAGGAGTAACTCATTCTAACATAACAATATGGTGTAAAACACCCAAGATGCTCATAGAGCCATATCAAGACAAGATGTGATCACATTCTAGTTAATTCTTGTCACGACCCGAGAGTAGGGCCTAGATGTGACATGGCGAAAAAGAACCTGACAATCCTCGATCAAGTCATCTTAGCATCATCACACACATTATAGGTTCTGAAGCGCATGCAAATAACAAATGACATATAAATCTAAGGGGTTTCGGGGCTTTGGACTCAAGCTATGGGGATGTAGCCGGGAATTGGATAAGCATGAATCACATATCATATAGCAATTACGTTCTAAGGGGTGGGTAAGTATGACGCAAGCTATGGGGACAAGAAGGGTTAGGAACTTTTCACATAAGCACATTCCCAATCCAACAATCACAATGACATAAGCGGAAATGAAAGCATAACATAAGAAACCATCGCCGAACATAGATAGTCATATCATTACAATCAACACATAGCATAACATACAATAGAGTTCGATATGTCCAACAATGCCTCTACATAAGATGAGATGGGGCCTCGACATATTCCGGACTCACCCTCAAGTCATAAGATAAAGAAACATAGAATAAAAACATAAGGTAGATGAAAGTGGGTGTTTCCCTTGGAGTATAGGACTCACCTAAAGTAATAACTTCAAGTTTCTCTAACTAGTCATCTAATGGTGGAAGAAAGTCGCCTTTGGTACCTACATGATTAGATCATGTAGACAAAGAGTATGGGTTTGCACATATAATGCACTAAGTATGCGGGTTTGCCATGCACGTGAACATTATCCTACAACAAGACTAGATGACAAGGGCACATATTGGTACAGAAGGAAATGCACATAGCCAAGGAAATAGTTATCATAACAATATGTCATGTCATGTCATGATGCATGAATGCAAACCTACATCTCATAGTGGGGATGTGACCTCAACCGACAACATAGGAGACCAAGCGAGCTACTACTTGGAATTAGACTACTTGCCAGGTAGATCCCTAGTCAACCTTTAAGAAAGGGGATACATAACAAGTTAATCCCATCAAGAGATAACCCATGTTGGCACATGGTTTGACGGAAAGGAGTATGGACCCTTGGAGATAGTCCACCCTGACTCCAATCCCTCGGTGCTAAGTCTTATCCCACGGGAATACATATACATATACAAGCCTTCAAAATGGAGATTCGACATTTCGTTCAAAACAATGCATAATTGGGCTAAAAACCAACAAGAGTTTTCAAAACCAATGCAATAAGAGTAGCTCATTCTACATAACATATCATGTCAAGTTGGTGTAAATACCCATAATTGCTCAAAGAGCCATAATATAGAGTTTATGTGATCACATTTAGTCAATTCCCATGTCTTTATCAAAATCAAGTCATATCATAACATGAGGGTCAAACCCTTATCAAGAGTTTCATCAAATCAAGCCTTTCATGGTCATGAATGCAATGCATGAATGATCAAGAGTAGCATGGGTATTGGATATCAACGTTTAAATTATCAATACAATAAGTTCATACCCAAAGCATAATGAAATTATTAATTTAAAGCAAAAATCTTGATACCCATACTTGAATTAAAGAACCAAGGGGACATGCATTTTTGAAGCATCATGAAATCAATGGAATTCATCAATTAGGGGCTCAATTCATTTTGAAATCAATAATTTAACACAACCCACACTTCAATTTAACTAAATCATTCATAATTTTAAAGACCCATTTTCAAGAGAAATCAAAATTCATCAAATTAAAGAAAAAGGTTTTTGGGTATTCATGGTTGAAAGAGAAACCATGAATCAATTCCACCTACCTTGAATTAACCAAGAGAAATAAGAATATTCTGAGGAAGAATTGATTTTCCCCAAATTCTCAAGCTTTTTTCAATGGAGGTAGAGAGAAAATTTGAAGAGGTTCAAGAGATTGAATAAATTAGGAGTGATTAGGGTTCAATTCAGGGGTTTTAGGAAGGTTTGAAAAGACTAAAACGACCCTAGGACTAATTAAAATTATAATTAAACTATTAATGGAACGAGAAGAAAAACTGAAATAGTTGCTAATGGGGACAGTTTCACGGTCCGTGTAGAGGTTCACGGACCGTGAAGCCGTACTTGGCTCGTGCCCTAGGCTTGAAATCTTGGGAACTCTCTAGACCACTTCATGGATGCCCTCACAAGCCGTGAGGCATCACACAGACCGTGAAGTTGTCCGTGGAGCCTCACTTGGCTCGGGGCCTTGGTCCAACACCTAGACCATTCTCTGGATCTCCCCACGGACGGGCTCACGGGCGGTGAACCCCTACACGATCCGTGGTCCTTCCATGAGGCCTTGCCTTAGCCAATTTTGTCCTTCCCTTTTCCAGAATGCTTCCATGCACAGGCAGTCTCACCGTAACGACCATAACCTCCACATCCAAACTCCGAATCGAGTGAGACCAATTGTGTTGCGAAGATAACTCAAAGAGATTCATTCTGATAAGTCGTAGCCCACATAGTTTATACCATACCAAGAGATATGGCCATTCAAAGTCAGCCCTGCCACACGACTTCGTGCAAAACCCAACCAATGCGATTCCTTCGAATATGGCCACATAAGTACGACCCATGATGGTCACTAGTCAACCATAATAGGTTCAAAATAGACCTAGATCAACCACTATGAAGTTCAAAAAATTTTGGGTCATTACATCATCTCCCCCTTGGGAACATTCATCCTCGAATAAGCAGGACCACGGCTTGAAAAATTCAATCAAGCAAGAAATATCATCAACACAAATCATAATGTACCATGCATCATTTCTAAAAACCATTAAAACTCATGTCAAAGCATCATTTAATTCATTTTCGTGCTCATGTATGCATGCAATGTCATGAAACTCAAGAATTAAAGAATTAGGACCATTAGAAAAGATAGAACCTAGTACCTTAGGCTTGAGTAGATTGGAAATGATAAGAGTATCGCTTCATCATGTTCGACTCTGCTTCCCTCGTAGCGCTCTCCACTTGTTGGTTTCTCTAAAGTACCTTGACCGAAGCTACCTCCTTGTTGTGAAGTCGCTTGACTTGCCTATCCAAGATCTTAACCGGTACCTCTTTATAAATCAAATTCTCCTTAACTGTCACACCCTCCAAAGGTGTAATTACCTTAGGGTCATCAATCAATTTCCTTAACAGCGAAACATGGAACATCGGATGAATAGAACTCATCTCTAAAGGCAAATCCAACCTATAAGCCACATTGCCAATTCATTCAACCACCTCATATGGTTCGATATACCGACGACTCAACTTGCCCTTTTCCCAAAGCACATGATGCCTTTCATAGGAGATACCTTCACATAAACCCAATCACCCACATGAAATTCGAGGTCTCTTTTTCTAACATCTGAATAGGACTTTTGGTGACTTTGAGCCGTCCTCAACCTCTCCCTAATCAACTTCACCTTTTCTATGGCCTCAATAACCAAGTCCGAGCCTACCAACACCACCTCACCTATTTCAAACCACCCCACCGGGGATCTACACCTCCTACCATACAAAGCTTTAAACGGAGCCATACCGATGCTAGCATAGAAACTGTTGTTGTAGGCAAATTCAATAAGCGGTAGATGATCATTCCAATTTTCCTTGAACTCCAACACACAAGAACTTAACATGTCTTCCAAGGTTTGAATTGTCCTCTCGGCTTGTCTATCGGTTTGGGGATGGAAAGCGATGCTTAATTTGATCTTAGTGCCAAGTCCTCTTTGAAATGATCTCCAAAAGTGAGAAGTAAATTGAGTACCACGATCTGATATGATTGACCTCGTTATACCATGTAACCTTACCAACTCCCGGATATACATCTTAGAATATGCTTCAGCACTATAAGTAGTCTTGACCGGTAAGAAGTGAGCCGACTTAGTCATTCGATCAACTACAACCCATATTGAGTCAAACTATTTATGAGTACGGGGTAACCCAACCACGAAGTCCATATTCACATCTTCCCACTTCCAAGTAGGAATCTCAATATCTTGGGGCAACCCGCTGGGCCTTCGGTGTTCCCTCTTTACTTGTTGGCAATTCGGACATTCCAACACGAACTTGGCTATGTTCTTCTTCATGCCATGCCACCAATACACTTCCCTTAGGTATCGATGCATCTTAGTAGACCCTGGATGAAGAGAATATTGGGAATTATGAGCTTCACTCATGATAACCTCCCTTAGGCCGTCGATATTCGGGACGCATAATCGGTTTTGATACTGTAGCACACCATCTCCCCCTTGGGAGAAAATCTCAATTTTCCCTCGGTAACTAACTTCTTTAACTTAACTAAGGAAGGTTCTAGATCTTGCTTTGCCTTAACATCAACTACCACCAAAGACTCAAATCCACTTTGAACAAGAATACCACTATCTTCCGAGTCGGTCAACCTAACACCTAATCTAGCCAAATGGTGCACATCCCTTACTATATTCTTTTTCTCTCTATCCATATGCGACACACTCCCCATAGATAGCCTACTAAGGGCGTCCGCCACGACATTCGCCTTGTTGGGATGATAAAGGACACTCATGTCATAATCATTGAGAAGTTCCAACCATCTGTTTTGTCTCAAGTTAAGATCTCTTTGGGTGAACACATATTGCAAACCCTTGTGATCGGTGAACACATCCACATGAACCACATATAGATAATGTCTCCAAATCTTTAGAGGAAAGACCACCGCCTCCAACTCGAGATCATAGGTCGGGTAATTTTGCTCATACACTTTCAACTGCCGAGACACATAAGCTATAACCTTACCATGTTGCATAAGCACACAGCCCAACCCAATCCGCGAAACATCACAATACACCACAAACCCATCTAACCCATTGAGAAAGGTCAAAACAGGAGTCGATCCTTCAAAGTCTAAAACTTCTTCTCACACTCACTTGACCACATAAACTTAGCCTTCTTCTGGGTCAACTTAGTCAATGGGGATGCAATGGAAGAAAATCCTTCAATAAATCTCCGATAGTAACTGGCCAACCTAAGGAAACTTCGAATATTTGAAGGGGTCAACGATCTAGGCCAATCTTTCACCGCTTTGATCTTTTTAGGATCAACCTTAATACCATCACCGGACACCACTGACCAAGGAATGCAACTTCCCCCAACCAAAACTCACACTTACTAAATTTGGCGTATAACTGCTTCTCCCTTAAGGTTTGAAGCACCAACCTCAAGTGATCCATATGCTCCCGCTCACTTCAAGAGTAAATCAGGATGTCATCAATGAACACTACCACAAAACTATCAAGGAATGGCTTGAATTCTCAATTCATGAGATCCATAAATACCATCAAAGCATTGGTCAAACCAAATAACATTACCACAAAATCAAAATGCCCCTAACGAGTTCAGAAAGCTGTCTTTAGAATATCACACTCCCTTACCTTCAACTGATGGTAACCCAAACAGAGATCTATTTTAGAGAAATGAGTAGCCCCTTGGAGTTGATCAAATAGGTCATCAATTTTGGGCAATGGGTACCTATTCTTGACGATCACCCTATTCAACTATCGATAATCAATACACATTCGGATTAGACCATCCTTCTTCCTCAGAAACAATACGGGAGCACCCCCAAGGTGAGATGCTTGGTCTAATGTAACCCTTCTCCAACAAGTCCTTCAACTGATCCTTCAGCTTCTTTAGTTCAGCCGGAGCCATATGGTAAGGAGGAATGAAAATAGGTTGAGTATCCAGAAGGAGATCTATGCCAAAATCCACTTCTCTATTAAGAGGAATGCCGGGCAAGTCTTTGGGAAACACATCGGGAAATTCGTTAAGCACCGGAACCAATTCAAGTGTAGGTCACTCACCCTCCATATCTCTAACCTTTACAATATGATAGATGCATCCCTTGCAAATCATTCTCTAGGCTTTGAGGTAGAAAGTAAACCGACCCCTGATCACGAAATCACTACCCTTCCATTCCAATACGAGCTCATTAGGAACTTGGAATTTGACTTTCCTAGTTCTACAATCAACTGAGGCATACGTGGCATGCAACTAATCCATCCCAAGGATAACATCAAAGTCATACATCTCTAGCTCTACAAGATGACCGGGGAAAACTTTATGCAAAACAGAAACAGTACAACCCTGATACACTTTCCGGGCAATAATAGACTCACCCACGGGAGTATACACCGAATAAGGTTCCCTAAGAGTTTCAGGACTCAAACCAAATTTAACAGCCAACAAAGGAGTCACAAAATATAAATTTGCACCCGGGTCAAGTAAAGCATAAACATCAAAATCAAAGACTTTTAACATACCAGTCACGACGTTCGGATCCTCATCAACTTCCTGTCAAGCATAGAGAGCATAGAACCTATTGTTCCTGGGAGCACCATCAACCTTGGCCTTCGGCTGCCCCTAACCACTTGGAGCCATTTGATCCCTTTTGTGTTCTTTGGACAGTCGAAGATCTTGTGATTCATATCATGTCAAATTGGTGTAAACACCCATAATTGCTCAAAGAGCCATAACATATACTTTGTGTGATCACATTTAGTCAATTTCCATGTATTTGTCAAAATCAAGTCATATCATAACATGAAGGTCAAGCCCTTATCAAGAGTTTCATCAAATCAAGCCTTTCATGGTCATGAATGCAATGCATGAATGATCAAGAGTAGCATGGGTATTGGATATCAACATTTAAATTATCAATACAATAAGTTCATACCCAAAGCATAATGAAATCATTAATTTAAAGCAAAATTCTTAATACCCATACTTGAATTGAAGAACCAAGGGGACATGCATTTTTGAAGCATCATGAAATCAATGAAATTCATCAATTAGAGGCTCAATTCACTTTGAAATTAATAATTTAACACAACCCACTATTCAATTTAACTAAATCATTCATAAATTTAAAGACCCATTTTTAAGAAAAATCAAAATTCATCAAATTAAAGAAAAAGATTTTTGGGTCTTCATGGTTGAAAGAGAAACCATGAATCAATTCCACCTACCTTGAATTAACCAAGAGAAATAAGAAGATTCTGAGGAAGAATTGATTTTCCCCAAATTCCCAAGCTTGTCTTCAATGGAGGTGGAGAGAAAATTGAGAGAAAGTTTGAAGAGGTTCAAGAGACTGAATAAATTAGGAGTGATTAGGGTTCAATTCAGGGGTTTTAGAAAGGTTTAAAAAGAATAAAACGACCCTAGGGCTAATTAAAAATACAATTAAACCATTAATGAAACGAGAAGAAAAATTGAAATAGTCGCTAACGGGGACGACTTCACGGTCCATGTAGAGGTTCACAGACCATGAACTCGACCTTGAAGCCGTACTTGGATCGTACCCTGGGTTTGAAATCTTGGGCTCTTTGGACCACTTCATGGATGCCCTTACAAGCCGTGATGCATCACATAGACCGTGAAGTGGTCCATGGAGCCTCACTTGGCTCGGGGCCTTGGTCCAACACATAGACCATTCTTTGGATCCCCCCACGGACGGGCTCACGGGCCGTGAATCCCCACAAGGTCCATGGTCCTTCTGTGAGGCTTTGACCAAGCCAATTTTGTCCTTCCCTTTTCCAGAACGTTTCCATGCACAAATAGTCTTACTATAACAGCCATAACCTCCACACCCAAACTCCAAATCGAGTGAGACTAATTGTGTTGCAAAGATAACTCATAGTGCTTCTTTTTGATAGGTCGTAGCCCATACAATTCATCCCGTACCAAGAGATATGGCCATTCAAAGTCAGCCCTGCCACATGACCTCGTGTAAAACCCAACCAACGCAATTCCTTCGAACATTGCCACATAAGTATGACCCATGATGGTCACTAGTCAACCATAACATGTTCAAAATACACCTTGATCAACCACTACAAAGTTCAAAATTTTTTGGGTCGTTACAATTTCCATGTCTTATCAAAATCAAGTCATATCATATCAAGAGCGTCAAGCCCTTAAAAAGAGTTTCATCAATCAAGCGTTTCATGCTCGTGAATGCAATGTATGGATGATCATTGAATAGCATGGGTAATTGATACCAACATTTAAATCATCATAATAAAATAGTTTCGTACTTAAAACATAATGAAATCTATAATTAGAAGCATAATTCATACTACTCATGCTTGAGTTAAAGAACAAATGGACATGCATTTTTGAATCTTCATAAAATGAATTCATCAATTAAGGGCTTAATTCACTTTGAAATTAACAATTAAATACAACCCATAACTCAATTGAATTAAATCATTCATAATTTAAAAGACCCAATTTCAAAGAGAGAAAAATTCCTCAAAATTGAAGAAGAAAAGTTTTGGGTCTTCATGGTTGAAAGGAGAACCATGAATCAATTCCACATACCTTGATTAATCAAGAAGAACAAGAAGAATTTGAAGAAGAATTGAGCTTCCTTGATTTCCAAGCATAGCCTTCAATGGAGCCATGAGAGCAATTGAGAGGATTTGATTTGAATAAGGATGAATAGGGATAAATCAGGGGTTTAGGAGAGTTTTGAAATGCTAAAACGACCTTAGGATTAGTTAAAAATTACAATTAAACCATTAATGAAATGAGGAAGAAAATTGGAAACTGTCACCGACAGAGTGTACTACACGGACCGTGTAGTGACTCACAGTCCGTGAGTCTTTCCGTGAGGAATCACTTGACGACGAGCATTTATCTGGCAACGGATAGGAAAATTTGAAATGTCAAGGTCATTACATGGACCATGAGAGGCCACACGATTTTTAAGCCCCTTCCGTGAAACCACACTTGGAACAACTTTGCCAATGAAGATTTCATACTTAGCCAAATTCTCCTCACACAAGCACACGACCAGGCACATAAGCCGTGAGGCTTCACACGGACTGTAAGATGGTCCGTGGAGCCTCCGTTGGCTCAGAGCCTTGGTTGCTCACTGGAATTCACACGGACCAGGCTCACGAGCCTTGAGGAATCACATGGACCGTGAGGTGATCCGTGGAGCCTTCCTTGGCTCGGAGTCTTGGCCCAGAGCTTTGACTGCTCACTGTAACTTACACGGACCAGGCTCACGAGATCTTGAGCCTCCAGACGACCCGTGAACCCCAACCGTGAGATCAGGGGTGACTCAACACTATCCGTCACCTAAAGCGAAACTTTAATGAGAGGCCTTAATTTTTTTTAAAAAAAAATTATATAATTTTTATTTAAGATCTATTTTTTTTAGCTTTTTTAAGATGCAAAATTGTGAATAATTATTTTCTTGTAATAATTCTTTTTCAATTGATAATATACTTAATCCATTCATCTTTTTCTTCTTGAATTTTATCATCATCTAGCTCAACAAGGTTAGTGATTTGTTCATTTAAAGAACACTCTTCTATATTTCTACTTTCTTCAATATTTTTGAATTTTTTTTATTATTTGTTAAAAATTTATCAAGGACACCTTTTTGAGATTCTATTAGATTTTCAATTTTTCTCTTTCTTTTTAATTTTAAATGACCGAATTCATAATTTTTAGTTGATATATTTAAATTATAACAAAATAATTAAAAGATACCCCACAAGCACAATATAATAATAAAAATAACAAATACAAGACAAAAATTAAAAAATAAAATTTAAAAGTTGAAATGATCAAACCTGATAAAAAATTTGAAGACTAGATTCCAAGAAATATTATAATTGCTTCTTTGAAATACTTGCCTCAAAGTTTGAAATTTGAAAAAGAAAAATAAATGGTACACAAACACTCACAATATTTTCTTACTTTCTTTTGCTAGAACATAATAGAACTCAATGAATAAATAAGAAGAAAGAATTGGTAAAATAAAATAAAAATTAAATAAATACGAAGAAAGAGTTGGCAAGAAAAAGTAACATTAGACAAAATAGTCAAAAATAAATGTAGACTTTTGTTAGAACATAATAGAAGTATAGATATCAATGAATAAATAAGAAGAAAGAGTTGGTAAAGTAAAAAAAAATATAAATTAGAAGAAAAGTTGGCAAAGTAAAAAAGAAACATTAGATGGTAGACAAAATAGTCAAAAGTAGTTGTCCAATCAACTTTTTATTATAAATAGTAAAATGATAATAATATTTTCTCTATAAATTATTTTTCTACCAAAAAACAAAATCAATAAGGACCCCTATATATAGATAATGATAGCTAAAAATGGGCTCCCAAAAATTAGGGGCCTAAAGCTGTTGTTTCACTGGCTTTACCCTTGAGCCGCCCCTGCGTGAGACAGTGCCTTAGCCAACAATTCTCTTCCCTTTTCTAGAATGTTTTTTCTATGCAGGTAGTCCCACTGTGAAGGTCATAACTTTCACATCCAAACTTTGAATTGAGTGAAACTAAGTGTGTTGGGAAGATAGTTCAAAGAGATTTGATTTGATAGGTCGTGTCCCACACAGTTCATCCCGTACCAAGAGATATAACCATTTAAAGTCAGTACTTCCACAAGACGTCAAGCAAAACTTAACCAATGCGATTTCTTCCAAGACGGTCATTCAAGAGAGACTCGGAGAACACAAAATCTAATCAAGATACGCTCAAATCAGTCCTCAAACAACATCACAAGGTTCAAAAATCTCTGGGTTGTTACATAAAATTAGGTGCTTGATCTGGGTAATTGATACATGAAGAAAGATTTTCCATTCACACAATCAAAGGCTCGGATTTCTAAATTTTAGAATGATGCAAAAAAATTGATTTATTCACACCTTCTCTTCTCTGTTGCTTTGAAAACAGAACTAACCAAATGGAACTAAGAAGACATGGAGCTAGCAAAACAATGATTTCTCCGGTAACATCAACTACTAAAATAGAAAAGGAATCCAATGATATTGAATTCAAAATTTTAATTTGTTTTTCTAAAGGAATCCAATGAATTTTTTTAATGAAAAATAGGTTTATTGACATTAATTATCTTAATTTATGGTTCAAAATTTATCTCTCCTTTTTTCTGAAGGAATCTGTTAGATTTTTTATGGAAAGAGTTTCAATGACATTAAATAACTATATTTTATGGAAGAGAGAGTAACTACAATTAGCATGTATCAACAAGTGACTTTTTTAAGGAATTTTTGGTAAATTTGAAAAGAGTAGGGACAAATTGAAATTTTCTCCTTACACAATGGAATTTGTGTAAGTTATTACTTAATTTTTATGTAATCAACTATTGCTTCTATAAAACATTCCATTGGATTTCCTTTTATGCAAAGCAATATTTGACCTGCTCTTATCATTTTCATATTCTTGTGTCACATTCCTAATCTTTAATAACATTGTACCATTGGGATCTCTCTTTGAGTCTTCAAGAATCTTGTGGAGGCTGGTTAGATGAATAAACTATGTAAGCTCTAGTTCTTCAATTTTTCTCTGGTAATCATTACGTTACAGATTTTTTGATGCTTTCAACAGACTGGGTGGTGCATACGGAATTCTAAGTCTCTATCACAAACTTTTTCAACATGAGTTTTGACATTATTATATCTAATGAGACACTAATGTCTCGGTTTGCTGAAAATGTTATAAAGTGAATATACAGTAATGAGATTTTAAACCACGTTCTGGATAAAGTGTAGTAGCATTCATGGGTTCTCTAAGTCTGATAAAGCCTTTTGGTTTTAATTGATCTATGTTAGTCATAGGTTTCTGAAGGGATATTATATGAGGATATTCTGCTTCCTATTAATTCCTGATTGATGTCATTATATGTAATGTTTTCCTCTATGAATACCTATGAACTTGTGTGGATGTGAAAAACCAAGCACTAGTCTTTTTCAGAATGTCCCAGAGAGTTTTATTTATATCTCCTGCTTACAAATTTCTGCCCTCGCCTTTTTTCCTTTTTGAATCAAGTAAAATATTTCCAAGAGAGAAAACTTTAAATATATTGGGTCCATCATCCAGAGTAGTAGAGATATCGACTATGATGTCACACATCATATTAGGGCAGCATGGAATAAATGGAGGCTTGCCTCTGGAGTACTATGCGATAAGAAGATACCACCTAAACTCAAAGGTAAGTTTTACAGAATGGTGGTTAGACCGTCTTTGTTATATGGGATAGAGTGTTGGTCGATCAAAAACTCACATGTTCAGAAGATGCAAGTCACAGAGATGAGAATGTTATGATGGATGTGTGGTCATACTAGGAGGGATAAGATTAGGAATGAGACCATTTGGGAGAAGTTAGAGGTAGGCCCTATGGATGATAAGATGCGGGAACCAAGGCTACGATGATTTAGATATGTGCAGAGAAGAAGTACCGATGCTCCTGTTAGGAGGTGTTAGAGATTGAATTTTGGAGTTATACAAAGAAATAGAGGTAGACTGAAGAAGTATTAGGGAGAGGTAATCAAACAAGATATGGCAAGACTTGATCTCACCGAGGGCATGACCCTAGACAGAAAGAAGTGGAGGTCGCAGATTAGAGTAGTAGGCTAATAGGTTATTAGGATTAGGTTGATGTCTGGTTTTGGGGTATAGTAGGGTAGTAGGATTAGTCGCGTTTTTATATCCTAAGTTGTCATAATTCATCATATATATGTTGATTTGTTTTTATCATTTTACACACTACCATGTACTTTTTATTATTAGTTAGTCTTCCTGTTTCCTTTTCTTTCCCTTTTCTTTTTTTCATATCTTGTTATTCTGCTTACGGATTTCCGAGACGAGGGTTCCCAGGAAACAACCTCTCTACCTCTGAGGTAATGGTAAGGTCTGCGTATATTTTACCCTCCCGCAGATCCTACTTGTGGAATTTCACTGGGTATGTTGTTGTTTGTTGTTGTTGTGTATGGTACCTGACTATTCGTTCATGTTTTTGTACCATTTGTTTACTATCATACTATGTTAAGTCAGCCTAAGACACTAAAAGCAAAAATAATGTATATATTAATTTGGTGTATTAGTAATACCTTTAATGAAGGGTTAATTGTTAATTTTAACCACTAGTGATTTTTATTAAAAGAATTGAAAAGAAGCAGCCACCTCTATTATTTTTCTTATCTGTTGTGCTGCAACGAAAGAAAAAAAGAGAAGTTGGCACAAAACTTTATTTTCCCCCTGCATTATGGCGCTTCAACAGAACCAACAAAAAATTTAGGGTAAATTTTCATCCCTTTCTTTTGGAAGAAAACACACAACTCATCAAGGTTATTCGGGAAAATTCATACATAGAATCAACTTGATCTTTGTACCACTATTTTGGGTGATAAAGTGTAGGTATTTATTTTTGTTGTGTGCTCTTGTTAGTTGAAAATATATTTACCAGAATTTTCACCAATTAAGTTTCAATAATGAGTCCATTTCAGAGAACCAGTTTAGATTCATACTGGGATGGTTGATTACTGAAGCAATTCATCTTGTTCCGAGATTAGTGAAGCAATATAGGGATAGAAAGAATGACCTTTATATGGTATTCATTGACCTCGAGAAAGCCTATGAAAAAGTTCCAAGGAATGTCCTATAGAGGTGTCTAGAGGAGAAAAGTGTTCCAATGGTGTATATTAGGGTGATAAAGGACATTTATGACGGAGTCAAAACTCAGATAAGAACAGCGGGAGGAGACTCAAAGTATTTTTCTATTGAGATGGGACTTCATCAAGGATCAAGGCTGAGCCCTTTTCTGTTTGTCTTAGTAATGGATAAGCTGATACGGTCTATTCAGGAGGAGGTTCCATGGTGTATGATTTTTGCGGATAACATAGTACTGATTGATGAGACTCGAACTAAAGTTAATGATAAATTGAAGGTTTGGAGACATGTTTTGGATTCCAAAGGGTTCAAAATGATCAGGACCAAAATAGAATACTTGGAGTGCAAATTTAGTGCGGGGAAGGACGAAGTAGACACTAATGTGAGGCTTACCCCTCATTCTATTCCCAATAGAGAAATATTTAAGTACCTTGGGTCCATCATCCAGAGTAATTGTGATATCGATGAAGATGTCACACATCGTAATGGGGTAGTATGGATAAAATGGAGGCTGGCCTCTGGCGTACTGTGCGATAAGAAGATACCATCTAAGCTTAAAGGTAAGTTTTACAGAATGGTGATTAGACTATCTATGTTGTATGGGATGGAGTATTGGCTAATAAAAAATGCACATGTTCAGAAGATATAGGTCACAAAGATGAGAATGTTGAGATGGATGTGTGGACATAGCAAAAGTGATAAGATTAGGAATAAGACCATTTGAGAGAAGTTAGAGGTGGCCCCTGTGGCTGATAAGATGAGGGAAGTGAGACTTCGATGCATTGGACATGTACAATGAAGAAGTATCGATGCACCTATTAGGAGGTGTGAGAGGTTGGATTTAGGGATTACATGGAGGGGTAAAGGTAGACTAAAAGAAGTATCGGGGGGAGGTTGTAGCAACCCTCACGAGAGGATGGCACTTTTGTATAATCTAGATTCCTCAATTTACCTTTCTCAAGTCAAGGCAACACAATTGCAAAATAATAAATAGACCAAATGAGCAGATAGATGAAATATATCAAGTATGATATTTAAAAGCCTAAGTGTCAAGAGTTCCTGGAAGCATTTTTTATTTTTACAACATAGTCAACTAACAAGCTTCGCCCAATATGTATGTCATGTCTTCACACCAAACATAATCAAGTATCAAGAAGGACCGCAACCCTATATCAAGAAGAGCAAAACCCAATAATCAAGAGAACTAAGAACCATATTAAGAGTGGCTTTATAGTTCGTGCTTAAAATTGACCACTTCCATATTTAGGAATAATAAAAAATCCACAGTCAAGATGGCAATTGATCCGAACAAGAGGCATGCCAATAATGACACAGTCACAGCCATAAGAAGGACAAAGTTCACAAGGATGTCAAGTGATCCAACAATCCATATGTAACGACCCAAAATTTTTTGAAATTTATAATGGTTGATAAAGGTTAGTGTTAAACTGGTCGTGGTTGAATTTTTGTAGCCACGGGTGGTATTTAAGTGGCTGGATTAAAAACGGATCGTTTGGTGAAGTTGTGAAGCCGGTTGGGCAGTGTACTTTAAAAAGTCATATCTTTTTGTAAGGGATGAACTGTGTGGGATTCTATATATCAAATCGAAGCTCTTTGAATTATCTTCGCAACACAACTAGTTTCACTCAATTAAAAGTTAATATGTGAAAGTTATGGCTATTGCAGTAAGACTGCTTGTAATTGAAAGTACGCTGGGAACAAGGTTATGGGATTGGGCTAAGGGTGGGACCACGGACCGTTTGGTGGTCCACGGTCCGTGGGGATGCTCATGGGTTGGTCCAGTGTGCTCTTAGAGACTGGTTCCCAAGCCATGGACTAAGTATGGTCCCAAGTACCACCTCACGATCCGTGTGACCCTTCACGGCCCGTGAGCGGTCCCGTGAAGTGAGGCAGAATGTTGGCCACGGTTCGGGGATGGAATCCGGACCAAGTGATGCTCCACGAACCAGTGCACGGTTCGTTTTCATCTACACGATCCGTGAGGCCTCTCGTGAAGTGATCCAGAAAGTCCCCCGAGAGTTCAAGTCGTAGCCGAGACCAAGTGAAGCCTCACGGGTAGGTACACGACCCGTGTACCTGTAAACGGGCACTGTGTGCCTTCAGTGTGACACTGTCTTCAGTGAATTAGTCCATTTTATTAATGGTTAATTTATAATTTAATTAGATCCTATGCCTCTTTTAGGCTTTCTAAGGTTTTCTAAACCCCCTAAATCAAACCCTAATCCCCTTTCATCCATTCTAACACTCCTAAAGTTTCTCCAAAATTCTCTCAATCCTCTTGACCTCCATTGATGAAAGGTTGAAGGAATTTGGGAAAATTCATCTCTCTTGCAATTCCATCAAATTCTCTTCATTAAACTCAAGGTATGTGGGTTTGATTCTTGGATTCCCTTTCATCTATGAAGACCCAAGAACCCTCCTATTTAAATTATGATTTTAAGCTTTCTTTAATTATGGGTTCTTTAAATTTTGAATATTTAAATGAGTTGAGTTGTGGGACGTAGAAATTAGGTAATTTAATGATGATTTAAGTTTGAAGTTTATGAAATGCATGGAAGTTCTTGAAGGATCAATGTGCATGTCCCTTTAATGATTTATTATGCATGGGTAGATTGCATTATGTTTTGAATTGGGATTTTATCATAAATTATGTTGAATTACCTATTGAATTATGATTTAAAGTTTGAATCCTCCATTACCCATATACTTGATTTCTCATTCATGGCATAAGCATTGAAGCATGATTATGACGATGTTCTTGACAAGGGCATGACTCTCATGTTTTGATATGATAAGTTAAGGCATGTGATCGCATAGTCTCTTGATATAGCTCTTTGAGAAACATGGGTGTTTACACCAAAATGATATGACAAGTATGGAGCTACTCTTATGCATAAAGCATGACATGAAAGTTTGTTTGGCTTTTAGCCCATGAAGCATGATCATGAAATGTGTTTGACTCTTGTTAAGTATGCATAAGAGTAATGAAAGTGATTTTGATCTTTAAGCCCAAGTATGCATGATTGGATGTTCAAGTGTCAAGTTTCCATTTTAAAAGCACATATATGTATACACATTCTTGTGGGATGATGACTTAGCACCGAGAAAGATTGGAGTAGTAAGTGGGCTATCCCCAAGGGTCCCACTCCTTTCTCGAAACTATGTGCCAATGTAGGTTGCTACCTAATGGGAGGCCCATAAGGTATGCTTTGATATGATATGCTATGTTAGGTAAATCCTTCCGAAATGGGAGACCTATAAGAAAGGTGGCCATCACACCGAAATGGGAGGCCCATAAGGTGTGGTGTAGATTACCTTTGGCATGTAGTCTTCTCTGATCCAATGGGAGGCCTCATTGGGAAATTTCATGTTGTAGCTCACATGAGTTTGGATGTCGGTTATGGTTCCATCCCCGCTATACTATAAGCATTATGGCATTTCATGCATCATGATCATCATGGCATATTGATATATTATTTTTTCTTATATTCTCTCCTATATATGTGCCCTTGCCATGTAGGTTGTTATAGGTTCATGTGCACATGCATTTGCATGCCCGCATACTTAGTATATAATTTGTGCTAACCCATACTCTCTATCTACATGTTCTAACCATGTAGGGACCGGCGACGACTTCTATCTTCCGGCGGACGACTTGTGACATCCTTGGAGTTAATAGCTTGTGGTGAGCCCTTTTGTTCAAGGGAAATAGCTACCTTCTACCTATCTTGTAATTGTTTACTTTATTATTTCATGTATTGAGGGTGAGCCCCAAACTATGTCGAGGCCCCTCTATTTCTTATGTAGAGGCAATGTTGAACACACTAAACATTTGCACGTTATATTATGCTTTAATGGGATATTATAACTATTGGGATTTGTTTATGGAAATGATGTTTCGATATGATTATGATATGTTTATGGGATTGTGAATGTTGGGAATGTGCTTATGTGGAAAGTCCTCTACCCGGTATAGCCCCATAGCTTGAGTCCTACTTACACGTCCCTTAGAAATACTTGCTATGTGCTATGTGATTCATGCTCATCCCATTCCCAGAAACATCCCCGTAGCTTGAGTCCAAAGCCCCGTTTCCCCTAGAATTATATGTTATGTGTTTACTTTCCGTGCTTCTGAACAGATGAGGTAAGTGATGATGCTATGATGGCATGATTGAGATCCTTCGGGTTCTCCTTCGCCATGTCACATCTAGGCCCCATTTCCGGGTCGTGACAAAGATGGTATCAGAGTTTGGTTTGTAAATGATCCTCGGATTCCAACATGCCACGTCAATTAAAGTCTTGTTCATGGGTGTAATGTGCACCATACCTATGAACGGGAGGCCGAGTTGGCCGCGTATCAATTGAAAGATGTGGCCCAAGTGTGGTATAGACAATGGTTGGTTGAATGAGTTGCGGATGTCAATGTTGGGTGGGAAGAGTTCAAGATGGCCTTCTTTGACTGGCTCTTTCCTATTGAGCTTAGAGAAGCCAACCGTGTTCATCAATATTCGATAAGGTGGTATGACCGTGAGGGACTACTCTCTCAAGTTTACTAAGCTCTCCAAGTATGCTCCATTGCTTGTATCTGATCCCTGTGCAAGAATGCACAAGTTATTTTGGGTGTTTCAAATTTGGTGGTGAAAGAATGCCGAACTGCTATGCTCATCCATGACATGGACATCTCTAGGCTCATGACTTATGCTGAGCAAATTGAAAATGAAAAGCTTAAGAAGAGAAAGGTTAATGAAGCTAAGAGGGCCCGATTCGATGGTGGGTTCTCCAACTCTAAGGGTAGTGGTGGTTTTGGCCAATTCCATCAAGGACAAGCTTCTAATATGAGGATTGCTAATCCAAGAGTGTCTCCTCCTAAGGCAAAAGTTGGGGGTGGTCCCCGAATTCCTCTTTGTGGCCAATGTGGGATGCATCATTTGGGTGATTGTAGAAGGGCTTCGGGTGCTTGCTTTGGATGTGGTGGTTTGGACCACAAGATTTTTGAAT
>JBCEWC010004916.1:0-26125 GCA_038996855.1 Solanum aculeatissimum | reverse complement strand
GCTTCCGCAAATCTTGAGTAAAGGGGTTAGTTTGGTACTATGATGGCTTGATCGAGAGCCTTCGGGTTCTCCTTCGTCATGTCACATCTAGACCCCCTGATCGGGTCGTGACATAATCCCGATGTGCCCCATAGTTGAATCTCCCTTTCTCGTTCCCTTAGAGATTATTGTTATGTGCTATGTAACCTCATGTCTATCCCATTCCCTGAATGTCCCCATAGCTTGAGTCCCAAGTCCCAAATTCCTGAGAAGTTATATGTTACGTATTTATTTTCTGAGCTTTCGAACCGATGATGAGTGTAATGATGCTATCCGGGTCGTGACATTTTTACCAGAATTGCTAGCAATATGACCATATTCCTTGCAACTATAACATTAGGTCTTACTCATATCATAACATTTTCTTTTTCCTTGAGCAGCAAATGCAACAACGTGAATAATATCTTGCTTAAAAGTATTTTGTGTGAGAAAACGTTGTTCTTAACGAAGTAACTCCCTAAAACAGACATCCAAAGAGGGAAAAGGGTCACGATTCATCTAGTTAGAGCGAACAATTTCAAAATCAGATCGCAATTTCATCAAAAATTGATCTCTTTTACTTTTCTCTTGAACTTGTTGAACAATAGGGAGAGATTCAACAGGTATTTTAGCATAAGCAATATCTGTGAATTCAGCCCATAAGTTCTGAAATCTAGAAAAGTAATCCTGAATAGAAAGACCTCCCTGAGAGTAATTAGCAATTTCATGCTCTAGCTGAAAACACCTTGCGTTATTGTCTTGATTGTAAACCTTTTGTAAATAATCCCACATGGCCTTTACAGTCTTGTATGGCCTAAGATTAAGAACAATGAGAGGATCGATTGACCCTAAAATGCATGTCATCACCCGTGCATCTTTGACCTTCCACTGAGTTAATTTTGTAGGATCACTTCCACCTATATGGCCCCATAACTCTTTTTCAGTGACAAATAATTGAAACTAAAATTCCCAAGCAGGGTAATTTTTTCCGGTGAAATGAACACTGAATGACTCAAAGTGATGTGAAGTCATATTTTTGAATAGAGAAATCCAAAAAACACAATGATACAAAAAAATGGCTAGAAAAATCAAAGACCAAGAGCCCTAAATAGTTAGCACTAATTGTTGATTAACAACAACGAAAACAAAAACTTCCAAAAAATATTTGAAAGTTACTACAGATCCAAGAATCTATGAATCAAAGAAGAGAAGGCTCTGATACCATGTCAGGAAAAGTGAAACACAAGAGAAACTACAGAATGATTTTCTCAATTCATTGATCCAAATACATAAGAATACATTGGTATTTATACACAAGAGAAAATATTCTCTCCTTAATGTAAATCCTACAAATTAATGTGCATAATATTCTACAACTAATGCTACATAATATTCTACACTAATTGCATATATTCTATAACTAATGATGTACAATATTCTACACTAAATGTAGATCATGCAGGATATCATATTATCTTTCCATTATGCTAGCAGTGTTTTCCTTTCTAAACTTTCCAAAAGAATATTCCAGCTGAAATCTTTTTAACAATGGGTTAGTTAGTCATAAAGTTTTAATCTTTACCGTCGAGGTACACTCTTACGACTAAAGTTTTAATTTTTAAGCTAAATCCCAATGATGGAGGTACCCCTAGCCCGCAAAATACCAATGTTCAACCGACGCGAACTCATTTGTGGCGTAATGGCTTGTTTATGCTATGCAAGTAGTGTAGGTTGCTTTTACGTGCACACCCACCGTAAGAACCTTGCATGGAAGCTTAAAGTCGGCATAACGATATATATTCTTCCTATTTTGTATGTGTCACTTATTGGTTTGCAGAAACTTGGATACATTGGACATGACAAACTATGTGTCGCTGCTGAGACTAGCAGGGTATATAGTTTAATCGGACCCATTCTTGCAATATGGATCTTGCCCTTACTAGAAGGGGAGTATACTGACCCTGCATTGTTTGTTGCGCTGCTTGGATCTGTATCGTTTGCAATGATATTGATGTTTATTGCACCTATCAATACAAATTTTGGGTTGTTGAACTTGTTGTGTGGGTATGGTGTAAAGTTGTCCTGGGAGAACGAGAAGGCTAATCTATTTGTGTGGGTGAGGACAGATTCAATTTGCACCGTGACTATTATAGTCAGATATTTGTAAAGTTTTTGCTTTTGGAAATACTAAATATATATATATATATATATATATATATGTATTATTATTATTATTAAAAGTGGAAAGCTCCAAGATGCAAAGTTGCATTACCATTTTGTCCCTATACTAAATAATAATATTATAAATTATTTAATTAATTAATTATTAAATACTAAATTATATCATATTACAACCAGAAAGACTTTAGCTAGATGAAAAGTTACACTACAATAAATCATAGTAAATTCCACGAAACAATAAAATAATCAATTCAGGCCACTTAATTCTACATATAATACTAATTAAATTAGTTTGCATTTAAACCCAATTAGGAGCTTTTTTTTTCTTTTGAATTAAAACTAATTAGGACAAAAGGTCAAATACCACTTCAGCCCACTTAATTTCACATAAAATACTAATTAAATTGATTTGCATTTAAATTCAATTAGGAGTTTCTTTTCTTTTGCATTAAAATTAATTAGGCATTTTTAATCTCCTCCACGTCCAGTTCTTCATCAAAACTCTGAAATTCTCTTATTAACCTGTCCATCATTTTAATAATTTATAATTAGAATAATTTTTAATGTGTATTAACTTTTGAATGATTACACTACAAATTAATATTTATGTCATTTCATTCTTTTATTTGTTTGTGTAATGTGTGTTATCTTTGAAACATTACACTACTGATTAATTTTTGTGTCTCTTCATATGTCCTTTTTTTTCATTTATTCCTTCTGTTTTTCTCCTAAGCTTTGCATTAATTAGCCTAAATGGTGTATTAAATTTAATAACATTTCAAAACACAGTTGTTTGGCAATCAAAACGAAACAACCTATACTCATTATTATGCTATAAACAATTGTTTTGTCTTCTTCATTTTTGGGTAAAATTTTTCTTACCAAATTCATTTCTTTTTTGGTGAGTGTTTAATCTTCGTATTTCTTAATTATCTTTTTATTTATCAATTTATGCTTGTTTACAATAAATTTTAAAGTGATAAAATATAAATTGCAAGACCAAATAAAATATGAAAAAATAGAATTTTATTGATAAGCATGTGGGTATAAATCTGTTTATCCCTTGATTCTTTTCTCGTGAGATTTATCCGTGATTCGAGGACCGTTAGTAGCGTATTTCTCGAACGTAGGATGATTTGATCTCCTTGAATATATTTTGATATTTTATATATATATCCCGTATTTATGGGATATTTGAGATTTTGATCTCTTTAAGCATATTTTGATATCTTTATGAATATTCGAATTTCTGGGATATTTGAGATGTCTTTTCAAGGGAATATAGTACCCTTTTATATAAGCATGAATTAGGTTTAGGGTAGAGTAACCTCCAAGAAACCCCGACTAAAATAGGACTCACCTTATTAAGTCCTACAAAATTTCGATGTCTACAAATGCCCCCTGCTTCAAGATTTGTTAGAGTGTAGAATTGATGAAACTCAAAGACGAGGCTTGAAGTACTTTCTTTTTCAGACGTACATATTTGGATTGGGTCAAACGAGCCGAATATGATAGAGATTTTATTAGAGCTCGCCCTTCCATCATCAACGACAGTCTTCTTTTCATTAGCCAATTGCATAACCTTATCCTTGAAGACAAAACACTTTTCAAGAGGATGACCTACAAGTCTATGATACTTGCAATAATTTGGGTCATCAGATTTCCCAGCTTCATCGGGTCGTTTCATCTCTAGTAGCTCTATGAGATTTAGCTCAACCAATTCATCAAAAATTTCAGGGATATCAGAATCCAGAAAAAGGTATTCCTTTTCTTGCATCTCCCTTAAGGTCAACTTTCGATTCGAGCACTCTTGAAAAGTCGTCTTTATACTTTGCTTCATACTTTATTTAGTAGTAAACTTCACAGGAGCCACATTGATATTCATGGATTCTTTATTTTCATTCCCAGGCACAAACTTGTCTCATTTCTTAGGTTCTTGTTTGTCCTTCCCTTTGCGAGGATCGTGAACAAGCATCCCATCTTTTCCAGCAGAAGATATGCTCAACTCCATATCATGAGCATGAGTAGCTAGATCTTCAAAAGACTTAGGCTTAATTCCTTGTAAGATGTAGAAAAACCCCTAGTGTATCCCTTGGATACACATTTCTATGGCAGAAACTTCACCAAGCCTATCTTTGCAATTAAGGCTCGCATTCCTCCATCGATTTATGAAGTCGATGACTGGTTCATCCTTTCTTTGGGGAGTATTTGTGAGTTCCAGCATGCTCACTGTGCGCCTTGTGCTATAAAAGCGATTGAGAAACTCATGCTCTAGTTGCTCTCAACTGTCAATGGAATGAGGCTCAAGATCTGTGTACCAGTCAAACGTGTTCCCCTTAAAGGAGCGGACGAACTGTTTGACAAGATAGTCTCCGTAGGTCCTAACATTATTACACGTCTCTACAAAGTGAGCAACATGTTGCTTTGGATTTTCTTTGCCCTCAAACTGTTGAAATTTTGGAGGTTGATAACCTACAGGCATCTTGAGGCTATCAATCCTTGCAGTGTAAGGCTTAGCATACATATGGGAAGACTTCGCAGAGACTTCATACTTGTCTTTGATGGTCCTCTCAATAAACTCTTTTAATTGATCGAGTGGGATCATCCCTTCAGCAGAAACTGACATCTCCTTAATAGACTGTGCTTGCTTCACAAGATTTTTAGTCTCTTGAATTTCAATACCCTTTCCAGGTGCATGGGTAGATTTCCTATCTAGTAATCCGTCCACCCTATCCATCAACTTATGGATGCGAGACTCTTGGTGGTGCACATGCTTGGTCAATCCTTCAATCATCTTTGCCAGATTGAGAGTTGTTCCTCCATGGATGAAGCATTAGTTGTCATTGCTTGCATGACTGTTGGAGGCATTAGAGAGAAGCATGGATTATTGTGAAAATTGACCTTCAGAGGGCTCACATTGCGCGATGTATATAGAGAAGAATCACTTGAGCCATGGTATTTCTTTGCAGTAGAGTTCTTTGAACCAGAGACCTCAAGCAGAGCCAGAGTCTGTTTGATCCTCTCAGCAACACTGCTTCCTCCTTCTGAAACATTTATTAAGGACCTTGATCCCTTTGAGGTAGAAGATCCAAAATCAAGAGTTGGTGTGGACGACACTCGCAGTGTTTGTTATCTTAGCATAGTAGTTTTTCTTCTCGTAACAACTCCAATGCTTCCAAAAGTAACACCCAGGATTTCCTCTACTTCAGTAGAGAACTTGGAATCAATAGCATTGGATGAGGTTAATTGGGAGTTGATCTTCTTAGAAGCCATTTGAATGTTCTTTGACTCTTGAAAAGTTGAGATGAGAGGTAGAGATTGTCCCACTGGGCGTGTCAGTTTGTTTACAACAAATTTTAAAGTGATAGAATATAAATTGCAAGCACAAATAAAATATGAAGAAACAAAATTTTATTGATAAGCATGTGGGTACAAATCTGTTTATCCCTTGATTCTTCTCTCGTGAGATTTATCCGTGATTCGAGGGCCGTTAGTGACATATTTCTCGAACGTAGGATGATTTGATCTCCTTGAACATATTTTGATATTGTTTTATATATATCCCGTATTTATGGGATATTTGAGATTTTGATCTCTTTGAGCATATTTTGATATCTTTATGAATATCCAGATTTCTGGGATATTTGAGATACCTTTTAAAGGGAATATAGTACCCTTTATATAAGCGTGAATTAGGTTTAGGGTGGAGTAGCCTCCAAGAAACCTGGACTAAAATAGGACTCACCTTATTAAGTCCAACTAAATTTCGATGTCTACAAATGCCCCCTGCTTCAAGATTTGTCGGAGTGTAGAATTGATGAAACTCAAAGATGAGGCTTGAAGTACTTTCTTTTTCACCTTTGGAGTTTCAGATTTGCAGATCTGATTTGTGAGAGAAGAGATGAAGGGAAGATTTGGTCCCACTGGGCGTGCCAGTTTATTTGCAATAATTTTTAAAGTGATGAAAAATAAATTGCAATAACAAATAAAATATGAAGAAACATAATTTTATTGATAAGTATGTGGGTACAAATCTGATTATCCTTTGATTCTTCTCTCATAAGATTTCTCCGTGATTCGAGGGGCGTTAGTAGCGTATTTCTCGAATGCATGGGTGGATCTACGTGGAGCGTGCCGGGTGCTCGAGCACCCATTGACCCCGAATTTCTTTTTGTGTATTTATATAGAAAATATGAAAATATTGTATAAATATAAGGATAAGCACCCATTGAACAATAAGTTCCATGGTGTGCTAGTTTTGGCCGTCTCTTTAAAGCTCAGAGTGAGCTGCCAGTTGAGGGATCGAATCCCATTGACAACACTAACTTTACACGTTTTTTCTTGTTTTCCCACAAATCTTTTTCCTTATTACCAAGTCCCAACTTACCTTTTCCTATTCCAAATAAAATATGTTGACTTTAAAAGTTTTTTTTAATTTTTTTTCCTTTTGACTATTCTTATACCCTTCAACTTTTTAAAAAACTTTTACCATTCCACTTCTAGTAAGAATTTTTGTCTTTTTTTTTTAAACCCAAAAAATTAATATTTCACTTTGTCCTCTTTTTTAAACCTTGAATAACCTCTCTTCTTTTTCTTCAAAAAAAAAGAAGTTAAAATCCTTCTTCTTATTTCAAAGAAAGTGATCAAGATCAGTAATCAAGTTTATACTTCTAGAAGTCTCTTTTTGTAATGGTAATATTATTAGTAGATCATTGTGACTTGTTATTATAAGTTATTTTTTATTATGATAATATTAATCGTTGTTTTATCATTTATTTTTTTTATTGATATGTTCAAGTAGCTATATATTTATATCGTGTGATTGCAAATAATTTTATGTTAAAGAAAATGAGCACCCACAATCTTCAAATCCTGCATCCGCCACTGCTCGAATGTAGGATGATTTGATCTCCTTGAACATATTTTGATCTCTTGATAAATATCTCCATAATTTATGGGATGTTTGAGATTTTGATCTCTTTGAGCATATTTTGATATCTTTATGAATATTCGAATTTCTGGGATATTTGAGATGTCTTTTCAAGGAAATATAGTACCCTTTATATAAGCATGAATTAAGTTTAAGGTGGAGTAGCCTCCAAGAAATCCGAATTAAAATAAGACTCACCTTATTAAGTCCTACTAAATTTTGATGTCTAGAATGCTTATCTAAATATTATTCTTATAGTATTTTTGTTAATCATTATTTTTGCTTCTCAGTGAAAGCAATGATGAGATGAATTCTCCTTTTCTTTCCTTTTAATGTTTGAACATTGAAAATATTTTGTAATCATTGTATCATATTATTCTAAATATTCGTTCTTTATTCATTTCTTAGAGGATCTTTATTGATATATTCTTACTTTCAATTTACTTTGATTTGTAGATGTGGCCAAATTTAATTTGGAAAGCAAAGCAAGAGGTCAGCATACATTTTTTTGGGATATTCAAGAATTGGTATATCATCAGGTTTTTAAAGTCAAGTTTAAGCATTGTTTGGATACTCACTTTATTTTTATTTTTTTGTAGTAATGATCGAGACTTGTGCATTTTATAATTAATTTAAGAATTTCTATAGTTATGATTTTTTATTTTTTTTTTTGCTTTTTTTATTTTATAAATTATGTATGATTTTTTGAATATTGGTATTTATAAGGTTCTTAGTTGATACAAAATGAAAGGATTTGCAATATGAGACGTATGAAAATTGGAACATATGTTTGCAGCAAATAATTTAGATATTCTATTTAATCATACAATTTGGTAAGTTAATCCTTTTTTCATTCATTTTATATTATTGCTATTTATTTTCTCAAGTCGGTATTTTAATTTGATATTATGTTTTACACACCAAGTTATTCAAATAATCTAACTTTGAAAGTAAATGTAGAAACTATAGTTATAGCCTTATAATTTAATTTAAAATACATTAAAATATTACATCTGGTGCAGATTGTGAAAATTCAATTTTTTTATCAAATTATTCTTTTGGGTTCATATATGTATACAAATCACATATGCACAAATTTTAATAGAGTCTAAAATATATCTATACGTGCAATTATTATTTAGGTGTGGCCAAATACATCTCAAATCTAATACATAAAAGTTCGGTGGAATGTTCTTAAAAAAATATATTAAATCTATTTTGAATAAGAGTATTAGGTGACTTGAAAATACTTTCTTCATGTCATTTTATGTGAAATTATTTGACTTGACATAATTTTTTCTTTTTTAAAAAAAAGAGAATTTTTAAGACATAGTCTCAAACAATTTAAAGATTTTTGTGGTTATAAATTATTTTATTAAAAATAAAAAAAAAATCAAAATTAATTATTTCTAGTTATTGCAGATTAATATTCTTATAAAGAAAAGAATTACTACCTGAAATAGAATTGAGGGAGTACAAGATTAATATTCATCATCCTCAAAAATATGCATTTTGATATATTTTTATTTTTATTATCTAACATATAAATTAATTTTGATACCAACTAATAGGGGATATACGTGCAATTGCACGTATAAATTGAAAGTAAGTGAACACTTAAATTCGAAAGTATTTTTGCACTTATAGCACCAGTAAACATAAAACATGCGCTCTTTTCTAGAACACGTGTTAAGTCCTGGCTAAGCTTGGTGCCACTTCTCGTGTGCACTTCACATCTGGACTTAGTTAAACAAAATTTGTCACGCAAACTCCAAATGAAAAAAATAAGGTAACATTGTAGAAATTTCATCAAGAATTGATCATGATTTCAATGGAAGAAAAAGATGAGTTTGAGGAGGAACAAGAAGAAGAATATGTTGATGACAATGATGAAGAGCTACTAAAGAGCAATTTATCACTTCAAAACTCATCAAATTGGTTCACAAAAATGATATCTTTACAAGCAGAAATTATCACAACTATCTTAATTTCTCTAGTTTCCCCCATTTTCTACATCCTCTCTTTTGCTAATATTTCTGAAGAAGGAGAAACTGAAAAGAAAGTCTTTGAAGCTGTACATTTTGTAGCTACTATCCCTTCAAAGTTACTTCATGGAGCTACTCTGCTTATAAAGAAATTTGGGGTTGGAATTCTTGGAGCTGCCTATGTGGTTATGGTTTTGACAACGTTGTTGATTGCGTCTGGGATTTTGGGATTTGGGTTAGTGAGGATGTGTATGGAAGAGCCTGTGGTGTTGAGAGAACAGCTTTATTTTGATTATGCAGATGCTCATCCAAAGGCTGTTTTTTCTTTTGGCGGAGAAGATTATAGTCATAATTATAATGTTGGTGTGCCTGTTGGGCATACAATGTATGTTTCTTTGTTTTTACTCATGCCTGAATCTGATTTCAACAGAGACATTGGTGTTTTCCAGGTACATTTCTCTCTCAATCTGTCTCTAGATTGCTAAAATCTCTCTTTTCATTACATTAGATTTTACCTAGACATAAAACAAACCCTTAAGTTTGGCATCAGCCAGCAAGTGACCACTCCAACTCCAACTTGAGATATGCACATCGTCTAAACACCTCAACTTGGTCTTGACTGACAAATAAACTGACAACTAAACGCTTCAACTTGTTCCCACTATTTCTCGTGGACAATGCTGACGTGGAACATAAATTTTGGAGATGTTTAGGGGACTATTGTGTAAGTTGGAGTGTTCAACCACACAGTGGGGATGAGCTGATATGTCTAGATGTGCATACCAAAGGTTGGAGGGTTTACATGTCAGCTGAGCTCGAGTTCTGAGTGTTTGCTGATGTATTATGCCTTTTTGCTTAGTTCCTTGTCTCTGTTGGCTAATAACAAGAAAATAGAAAGGGGAGGGAGGGGGGGGGGGAGGGGGAGAGAAGCCAACATTGCTTTAGGCATTCGTAATCTCTTTTATCAGTTGGTTGCAGAAGCATTATCAAAGGAGGGGCTGGTAATGGCAAGATCAAGTCATCCGTGTATGTTGCGATTCAGAAGTCTGCCAATCCGTCTAATGCGAGAATTTATAATGAGTGTGCCCTTAGTACTTGGACTTACAGCTGAAACGCAAAGGATTATTGTTCCAATGCTAAAGCACAAGGAAGGTCTTCCAAGGACAGAAGCAATCAGAATAACGATGATACCTCGAGTCGGAACTTTAGCCCTGCCCCAACTTTATCAGTCACAGATCATATTGAAATCTCAGCCTCCTTGGTATAAAAACTTGGTTTACAAGTGGAAATGGACATTTTCTGTCTGGACTTCAATGTACGTGTATGCCACTCTGCTAGTAATCCTCCTCAACTGGTGCAGACCGCTCGTCCTTCCAGTGATCGCAACAAGCTTTATGACTTGTGCTGCTGTGAATTTAACAGAAGAAACACCGGAAGAAGCACAAGAGAAAGCTCAAGAAGAAAGTGATGTGTCCGAGTCAGTCAGGAGATGGCACCAGAGCAGAAGAAAGAGGAAGGCGATGCTTCAACAGAGTTTTTCACCAGAGCTCGCTGATGATTCTGCATCAAGCATTTCTGTAACTAGGGAAGACACAGCTGATTCAAGCGAGTGAAGTCTTTTTGCGAAGTGAAAAAACAAGGACAGATTGGTTTTTAGAGGTTTAGTGACATATTTTGTTGTTTCAGTAGCTGAAAGTATTGCGTTTTTGTAGGTTTTAGCATAAATATCCTGATCTTGTTCTGTTCGAGCAGCCATTGGCAAGTTTACAATGTCAATTTTGGACACAATCAGGAGTACGTAATTGAAATAGTTTTGCACACTGAGGTAGCTAACCTCTTGCAATAAACGTGAGGTAAAACCATTACCCTCCACGTCCCAATTTACATGAAATACGTTTGTTTAATTTGATCGTAAATTTGGACATACAAAATTGTATGCTTGATGGTGGTCGCTTCCAGTTAGATTAGTTAAGGTGATAGAATGGCATGGAGAAAGATCTAGAAACAAGTTTAATCAAATTAAAGTGAGCTGGCTAAACTTGATTCACCTTGTAGACATCACTCTAGGATTTGAGGACGAATTTCAGGTGAATTTACCAAAATTTGCAATAAGTGAAGAGAACACTAATCAGGTTAAGAAACAAAACAAAAATCATTAAGACATTAAAAAGAAAGAACAACTCATTGCAATCTACTGCGTGCATAATATAAATTTATCACTCCTCAAAACCCCCGCTCCCTTACTAATTTCAAGATATTGAAAACCCTTTGAATATCTAGCCGAAAATGGCTCAACGGGTGCGTTTTTACCTATAAAGCAGACACAAATTACGATTATACAGAACAAAAGTAATTTAAAGACCACAACAAACTACACGCAGCAACCAAGTGGAAATTTATTGAGTTTTGATAGAATGCCACAGCTATGTTGCAAAAGTTGCAATCATTTGAAAAATTCCCTAAATGCAGAAGGATGCTATCACAACTGAAGTTACTAGTTTAAAGGGACAAACTATGATGGTACAACCACATTGCAACGTAGCTCCTTTAAGTCAATTTGTGGATGGTTTTCATATCAACGACTTCCTTGAGAGTTCCCTTCTCAAGATGATCCCACCACTTGAACAAGAAGTTGTCAACGACAAGTCTGAACCAAGGGGATAGCTTCAGACCTTCCTCACCAGCATCTGCTTTCCTCAGAAGTTCTTTCAGTTGTTCTCTGTTGACGTACTTAACGTCAGCAACTTCATCAGGGTTGGGTTTCATGTTAACTTCACGGACCATGAATAGAAGATAATCAACTGCAAAAGCAGACTAGGATTAGCTTCCAGTTATAACTGTATCTATACAATTACAAATGTCAATTGCACAAGTAAACAGCTGACGTCAAAACACCCTCAATGCTGGCTAGTGTTTGTTAGCATCATAATTGAGGCAACTACTTAACCAGTTAATAGGATATAATGGTAAGATAAAAATAAGTAAAATAGAATCATTACGCTCATGCTCTCCCCACTTCCCATCAGATGGAGCTTTATAAAGTATACGACCCAAAGGGGTGAACTGGTCAACTGGGACATCTTCAGCCGGAATACCCAATTCATCAAGAAGCTTCCTTTGTGCAGCATTCCTTACCCCTGACAGTTGATAGGGTGAGATGAAGAAGAAAACATGGTCAAAATTAACGTTTCAGCGAAGCTGAAAATATACCAAGAACATTCTCCTCAATAAGCTCAGATTCTCGGTAGAGTGGATGGCTGCAGCAAGTGTTGGTCCATACCAAAGGGAAGGTCACCTTTGTTGCTGATCGTTGCTATAAATTGAATAAGACAACATATTAAGTGATTTAATCTTCATGTAGTTAAGAATAGCATCCAACCTAAGAGGCTAAGATACACCTAACATGAAACAGCTCAACAGCTTATTATACTAGTCAATTAGTTTGATAGGTCATCAAAATACTAAGATGGAGTCACACTGGACACTCCCACCATTTCACTCTACAGAACAGAAGTCATTCAACGAGTTACATTGACCAGCCATTCCACAAACAATTTGTCAAATCTAAAAGGCAAAATTCAGTGAATTACTTTTGCTAGCCACATCAATATATGGATACACTATCTCATAATACTAAGCAATACCCCGTTTAGTCTAAGCATTATGCTTCTAGTAGCCATTTTGATATTAACTCATCAACTTCAAAAAGTTGAAAGGAAACGAATCAAAAGGAGAATTTAACACCCATTAAATTACTTTGGTCTTTATCAGTACACATACCTGAAGAAGCAATTCATATTTCGAGTTAAATAGAAATACACTGAAAGCTCTATGCAGCAAATTTTCAGCTTCAATCTTTTCCATTAAATGACCTGCGAAAAGACCGTCTCTCAGATACATCAAGAGATTATATATTTTTAAAAAAATAAATAAAAATAATCCCACGATTGTGATAAAGCTCTACCGCAAAAGACATAAAAAGTTCACATTACATGAGAACATGCTAAATATCAATTGTCTGACCCAAATGAGGGAAAATATCATCAGTTTGTTTATAACCAACAATATGATCATATATAAGGGCTTCATCCAGGAGTCTTATCCAATAGCAGAGTGTCACGGACTTAGAGCTTTGCTAAGACTTTCGTGCGGCATTTGTCGATATGCTCACGATTCTTTCACGATCTTGCAAATACAAGTAAGTCTTTTCAACTTGATCGCTAAGGGAACACCAGATTGAAGACAACAAGAGAGCTTTTAAGAAAGAAGACTTGTATTACTTTGGAAGATTGCTTAAAACTTCTGGATTCTTAGATTTTCCTGGATTGTCGGGTTGGTTTGTACAAATGAGTGGCCCTCCTATTTATACTACTAACTAGGAGCCAAAGTGTAATTAATAATTACTCTACAAGTCCCTAAATATTTACACTTTAGTCCTTCCTCTAGAATATTCTAAATATCTAGAGGATTCTAAGTGCTTCCTACACTTGACTCAATTGTTATAGACTTTTCCAAGTGTATGCAAGATTTACCTCCAACATTCTAGAGTCTTCTAGGAGCTTCAAGCACTATCCATAATGTTCTAGAATCTTCTGGAAACCTCTCCAAGACTGTAGTTGCTTCTCCTTGACTCTAGATTCTTCCCTTTTATTAATGATCAAGTGGCAGGTCGTGACACTCTCCCCCACCTGATGTTGCAACGTCCTCGGCGCAATGTTGTAGTAGGAACTCCTAAGTTCCACATTCGAACTGTCACATCTCTCTATATCGTCCCTTTGTAATCTTCTCTGGTGTTCGCCTCTTTCAGCATCACGGGCACCCTTGAACACCGGCAGCTTGGGAGTCTTGATCCTGGCTTCCCATTCTCCAGTCGGCACAACACATCTTCCTTCCTTTATGCCTTCCTCAAGTGCCCTCGTCCTGACACTCATGGCCTCCATGCTGGCGCTCATGATCTCCATGTTAGCACTCATAGTCTCCATGCTGGCGCTCATGGTCTCCATGCTAGCACTCATGGTCTCCATCCTGCTCATCATGTCCACGAATCAGCACTCCAAAGAAGTGATAGCTTCTTTCGCCTCGAGCTCTGCAACCTTACGCCCGTCCAATTCCCTTCAGATGTTGTTACTTTCATCAAGGGTTATTGTGGCCTCGCTTGGTGTCGGCTCAACGGACAACTCCTTGTTCCTCTTTGAGTTCTTCTTACCCTTGCGTGATTTCTTGCCAACATCCAACCTAACGTTGGCGACGTGGGTGGCGTCAACATCTCCTTCACTTGCCATATTCCTTAGCAGAACCTCGCTCTGATACCACTCTGTCACGAACTTAGAGCTTCTCTAAAACTTTCGTGCGGCACTTGTCGATTTGCTCACGATTCTTTCACGATTTTGCAAATACAAGTAAGCCTTTTCAACTTGATCGCTAAGGGAACGCTAGATTGAAGAAAACAAGAGAGGTTTTAAGAAAGAAGACTTGTATTACTTTGGAAGATTGCTTAAAACTTTTTGATTCTGGATTCTTGGATTTGCCGGGATTGCCGGGTTGGTTTGTACAAATGAGTGACCCTCCTATTTATACTACTAACTAGGAGCCAAAGTGTAATTAATAATCTCTACAAGTCCCTAAATATTTACACTTTAGTCCTTCCTCTAGAATATTCTAAATATCTAGAGGATTCTAATTGCTTCCTACACTTGACTCAATTGTTATAGACTTTTCCAAGTGTATGCAAGATTTTCCTCCAACATTCTAGAGACTTCTAGGAGCTTCAAGCGCTATCCATAATGTTCTAGAATCTTTCGGAAACCTCTCCAAGACTCTAGTTTCTTCTCCTTGACTCTAGATTCTTCCCTTTTATTAATGATCAAGTGGCGGGTCGTGCCAAGAGGTACTGCTAGTTATTGTGTAGCTTACAGATTTTCCAAAAGATAAAATTACATTGTTACTGAACATTTTCATTCTCTAATTATCTGCATACTTCCAAGCACTTTGCTTATTAATCCATTTTGTTAAAATCAAACCACAGAAACATCAAAGCATAAATGTAGCCAGTCAGGCAAATACAGTAGAAGAGATGCAGATGGGGACATTTTGAAAGAGGCAACTCAACTTACAATTATACTTGGTGTCATGACCAACAACTTGGTCATTCTCATCCACCAAAATACACCTGAAAGAGTCAAAACATGGAGAAGGGCGTTAAACTTGGCAAATGGGCTGGAAAATTGTAGCAACATAAATGCACTCATAACTAATACCTACATTACTAATACCAGCCTAACTCTAACCGGCTACCAAACAACCCCTAAGTACATAGATCCAGAGAAAGATAAGCACTTGAACGAAAGGAGAGATAGTAAAAATTCCACAAAGCATGTAACCTGCAACTATCTCAAGATTATTTGGAATTTCATACATCAATTGATCACTTTAGAGAATTGAGACATAATTAGAGTAACTGGAGAATCTCAAGGTCATACAAATTTAATCCCCAAAAAATTGTGATTCATTTACAACATTCACCTATCTTGCATCTAGAAAACAAAAATTGATCTCAACTTCCAAATTAAAAAGACGAATATAGAAATATTATTGGAGTGGAATGAGTATAATTTTGATAGCTAGCTCAATTGATTGGCTAAGTGAACATAAATAAGCCTGGTTATTAGGAAGAGGATATGAAAAAGAGGGATATGAAAAAGAGAACAAACTCGTCTTCAAACATGAGACGGCGCTGAACGGCGTCCATGTTAGCATCAGAAATAGAATCAGCCATAGTTGTAGTAGAGGAATAGCACCCAAAACGGCAACGGAGAGAGGAAAGAAGGAGGGTATTAGGAAGAGGAGAGGATTTGGGTAGCCGTACTGACGGAGGAGAAGTTATAGGAGAGGCGATGAATCTCCGCAAGAATTGTAAAGAAGGTAAAGCAGTAGTCAGCGACATCTGCTTGTTCCCATCAATTTTTCTCATTCCTCGTGTTCTACTTCTCCCCTTATATTTAGTTCATCTTCCGCACCCAAGAAACGTGAGTTTCATGTGTGTCGTGATAATGTTATTAAATTGAATATTATAAATATTTAAAAATATTTAATATTATTATAAAAGTATATATTTTTTAATTATTTATTAATATTTAAAATTTACATTGAAGTCCAAAATATAAATTAAGACTTGAAAATTTTTATTCGAAAATAACATTTTCTATCAAGATTTTTTCATACCTGGTCTATATAATTCTAAGTAAATGAAATAACAATAGATTATCCTAAACGTACATTTAATTTAAATATAATGTAAAGGGTATATTTTATGAATAATTTGTATAGTTCTATTTATTTTATTCGAGATCAAAATGATTATATTTTATTAAAATAGATAAATTTGAAAAACTATATTTCATTATATATTTTTTGAAATACACTTTTTCACGATTCTTTAAAAAATATTTTCAAATAATACAATTTTAAAAATCAACACTTTGATTTTTCAGAAATATGAGAATAAAGTCAAAAATTAGAAAAATAAGTGTTAGTATTTCACAAAAAACTCTCTCTAAAACTAGAAACCCTAAAATTTGACAGCCTCCCGATCTTATTATGGCCTCGCCGGCCGTTGGCCAGCCTTCGACGGGGGCTGGTTAACCCCCTAAGACCTATGCAAGTGCTCTCAAGCCACTTGAAGTTCCAAAGGCTAGCGTTCTGAAGCTGATCTCGTGCTTACATGGTGAACCTATTGTAATATGGAATCAAGCAGAAGTGGATCAGATGATCATTCATGAAAGCCTCCAATATGCGGTGATTGGAAAATTCTCTTATGGATGGCCGAATATTCAGGAATTGAGGAAACTAATCCCGAAACAATGTGAGATGAAGGGAGATTGCAAAATTGGACTACTAAGCAATAGATATATCCTGATAAGGGCTACTTTATTGGAAGACTACGTCCATCTATTATCAAAGCCGGCTTTCTATATTACACATAATCAGTCGTCCTATCCTATGAGGACATTGAAGTGGGATCCAATGTTTAATCCAGAACAGGAAACATCGACTGCGGTAGCTTGGATTTCGTTCCCATCCCTCCCACCGAACTTTTTCGGGGAGGAGGCTTTGTTCTCATTAGCCGCGACAGTGGGAAAACCACTCCAAATAGATATGGCTACCAAAAACAAGACCAGGCCTAGCTGTGCAAGGGTTAAGGTAGAGATGGATCTACTTGGGAAATTCCCCAAAAGGGTCAAAATTGGGATCAGGAAGGAAGATGGGAGCGTGGTGGAGAAGTGGATACAGATCTGTTATGACTATAAGCCAAAATACTGTACAACTTGCATGCTGCAAGGTCATGATGAAGAGGAGTGATATGTTAATCATCCAGAGCTATACAAAAAGAAAGATTCTCAAGAGACTAGCAAAAAACCAATAACAGATAAAGGAAAAGAAAACAATATTGATAAGAGGGTAGCCGGGAATCCAGTAGGGAAGATGGAGAAAGCCGAAAAGGAGGACGGAAGAACCAACCACAAAAGGTATGGAAAACAAAGATTCAAACGCAAAATCAATTTGCCAACCTGTCGAATACAGAAGAAGAGATTAAAGAAGCAGGACCGACACACGATAATGGTGATATAAGGAAACCTGAACAGGGACAAACAACAAAAGATTGGGTAGAAAAAAGTTTTAACAAGGAGGATCGTGTGGAGACAAATTTTGATAAAGGGAAAGCAATTGTCCTATTCAGGGAAGGGAAGGATAAAGACCCAGGCGGTGGGACTGGGGGAACAGATAGAGAGAGTGGGGTACCTAATGATAATACTCAAGGGGAAAGTTATCTGGCTGATGGAAGACAACATGTACATACTCAAATGGTGGACTCGCCCGAAGAGGTAGGTGATCTGGCTGATGACACCTCTCAATGTAGTCTGGATATTGATGATGAAGATGGGCTTGACTACAATATTATGGTTGTGAGTAAAGCGGGAGATCTCTCCCCCTGGCACACTAACAGTTTAAAGGCCAAGAAAGGGAAATCCCGCATACCTCTTCAAGTCAAAACAAGGAGCAGTAAGAGTAGGGCATTGAGCTGTGAACAATGATAGATAAGGCCTTGTTTTGGAATATTAGATCCGTTTCCACTCAAAATGCATTTTGAAGATTAATGGATCTAAATAGACGACATCATTATTCGTTTATTGCTCTTATGAAATCATTTCAAGATCCAGGAGAGATACAACATTATAAAAGACTTCTAGGTTTTGATAAAGCTCTGGCGAACTATTCTGGCAAGATATGGATTTTTTGGAAAGATGAATGGAAGGGGCAGATGCTTAAAAACTCTATCCAACACATTACGATGAAATTTAGTATAGGGAATCAAGACCTTGTCATTTCATCAATCTACGCAAGATGTAATGAATTAGACAGACTCGAACTATGGGAGGATTTAGAACAGTTAGATACGGGTGACTGTCCTTGGATGGTAGGGGGAGGATTCAATGTAATTCTAAATGAAGAAGAAAAATTAGGCGGATTGGTTGTTACTCAACAAGAGTCGGCCGATTTTGCTGAGTGGATTAACTATTGTGAGTTGATTGGGGTCCCTTTTACAGGTAGCAAGTATACCTGGTGGAATGGTAGAATCAATAATGCATGCATCTTCAAAAGGCTAGATAGGGTTCTGGTGAATAAGAAATTTATAGATTTAGTACCGGGGGTAGAAGCTCAACATCTTATCCGACAAGGATCGGACCATGCTCCAGTACAAGTAGTCTGTAAGATTGAAGACAGAGTCCTAAAGAAATCATTTAAATTTCTTAATTTCTAGTGTAACAATAAACAATTCATGAAGGTGGTAGAAGATAACTGGAAAGCAGAATTCACAGGAAATCCTTTTTGGAATTACATCCTAAAATGAAAAGGCTGAAAAGGGCACTAGTACGGTGGAGTAAAGAGGAATTCAGAAATATATTCCAGCAGGCTGCTACTCTAGAAGATATTATTAAGGTAAAGGAAGCACAAGTGAAGATAGACCCGTCTCCAGAGAATAGAATGACACTGCACAAGGTGGAGGCTGAGCTGAGGCGGTTCTTGAAACTAGAAGAAGAGTTTTGGAAACAAAAGTCAGGAATGCATTGGTTCAAACAGGGTGATAGAAACACTAAATTTTTCCATTCATTTGTACAAGGCAGGAGGAGGAAACTAAATATATCACATATAAATTTAGATAATGGGGTCATAGTGCAAAAGGATGGAGAGATAGGGGAGGTGGTTGTGAATTACTTCAGAGAACAGTTTGAAGAAAGTAGTCAAAATCAAGATTTTTCAATGATAAAAAATATCCTTAAATGCATCACTCCGGAAGAAAATGAGGCAATAGCACGTCTGCCTGATACTGAGGAGGTTAGAAAGGTGGTATTTGATCTTAATGGAGCCAGTTGGCTTTACAGGTATGTTCTTTCAGAAATGCTGGGAGGTGATAGGTGCTGATGTGGTCAAAGCAGTAAGGGCATTCTTCTGTGGACAAGAGATACCCAGGTTCATATCCCATACCAATCTAGTACTTATACCTAAAAAGGAATTAATCAGATCTTTTTCAGATTTACGACCTATTAGCCTTAGTAATTTTGTTAACAGGATTATATTGAGAGTGATTCATGAAAGATTGGTTAAAGTATTACCCAAAATCATCTCCCCTAACCAATCGGGCTTCGTGAAGGGAAGAAGTATAACTGAGAACGTGCTACTAGCACAAGAGATAATCAGGGATATACATCGGCGGAACAAGCATACTAATATGGTGGTGAAACTTGACATGGCTAAGGCGTATGACAGGGTCTCTTGTATATACCTTACCAAGGTGTTACGGAAGTTTGGCTTCTCAGAAATACTTATTGACATGATTTGGAGACTGGTGTCTAATAATTGGTATTCTATTGTGGTAAATGGACAGACTTATGGTTTATTCCAATCCACTAGAGGATTGAAACAAGGGGACCCTCTATCCCCGACTCTTTTTATTATAGCAGCAGAAGTCCTATCCAGAAGCCTCAATAATCTGTACGGGGATAAACAATATATTGGATATGGTCTGCCTAAATGGAGTCCTAGGATAAGTCATCTATCATATGCAGATGATACTATCTTGTTTGGGTCGGGAGACAGATACTCCATCAAATTATTAAAACAGGTATTAAGGAGGTATGAGCAGGTGTCATGGCAGATGATAAACCTGACTAAGAGTTTTTTCTATCTACATGAGAAGACCCCTTTGATCTTCTCCATTAGAATGAGGAAACTTATGGGAATAAGGCAAGGAGATTTTCCCCTAACCTACCTAGGTTGTCCAGTGTACTATGGAAGACAGAGGAGTATGTATTTTGAGGACATTCTGAGAAAGATTTCCGGGAGAATTCTCTCTTGGCAGAATAATTTTCTATCTTTTGGAGGAAAATACATTTTAATAAATCATGTTCTTCAATCGATGCCTATCTATCTCCTTGCAGCTATCACACCTCCCAAAGGAGTTATAAGACAAATTCATAAAGTCTTTGCTAAGTTCTTTTGGGGTAACTCGACTATGGAAAGGAGGAAACATTGGGTCTCATGGGAAGATATGTGCTACCCAAAGGAAGAAGGGGGATTGGGGTTCAGGTCTCTAAGGGATATCAGCAAGGCAATGATTGCAAAACTGTGGTGGAATTTCAGAACCTCTATAAACTTTTCCTGGGGGACCTACATGGGCAACAAGTATTGCAAGAAACAACATCCAGCTTTTGCAACAAATACTGGAGCTTCTCCGGTATGGAGAAATATGCAGAAAATCAGAGAAGAAATAAAACCTTACATTTGGTGGCAATTGAAGGCTGGAAATTCCAGCTTCTGGTTTGATAATTGGACTAAACTTGGGGCTCTATACTACATACAAGGAGAACAGGCTGAAGAGAATGAGGTGGAGGTTAAGGAACTCATAGAAGGCACAAATTGGAAAGAGGAAGAACTGGGGAAAATATCATTAGTGGTATTAAACCTAGCACTGGGGGAGAGAATGACAAAGCCTGGTGGACGGCTAGTACTAATGGTCTTTTCTCAGTGAAATCGCCATAAAATGCAATCAGGAATAAAAAGGAAAAAGTTCACTGGCATGATAATGTATGGATTAGAAGGCTGCCTCAAAAGATAACATTCTTTTTATGGAGAGTTATTCAAGGGAGAGTACCCACTGATGATAACCTAAAGAAATGCAGAATTCCCTTAGTCTCAAAATGCTACTGCTGTGAGAAGGGTAGGGAGGAGACAATGGAACATGTTTTCCTAAAGGCCCCCATAGCCCAAAAGTTATGGAGGCATTTTCTTTCATGTGCAGGTTTCAGAATGGAGGAGAGAAATCTAATTACAGTCCTTGCTGATTGGTGGACATGCTCAGAAAACTTAAGATACAGGTCAATTCTCAAAGCTATACCAACAATTATAATTTGAGAACTATGGAAAGGAAGAAATCAAGCAAGACATGGAAAGAAGGTGACCATAGTAACCTTGTCACCCACTGCAACAAGGTAGTCTATCAACTGATAAAGGTAAACTTCCCAGAATGGAAGGATATTCCAAGAAAGTGGATAGATTGCCTCGATAAAATTCAAGACCACAGGCAGACATTATACTGGAGGAGAGTTAGCTGGATAAAACCTAGGAAAGGGTGGATAAAGTGTAATACGAATGGAGCTAGCAAAGGGAACCCAGGAAGAAGTTTATATGGCTATTGCTTAAGAGACTATCAGGGGGACCTAATCTATGCGGAGGGAGACTGCTTAGGGGAGACGACTAATATGATTGCAGAAGGCATAACAGCCCTGATGGCACTACGATACTGTAAGAGAAAGGGGCTAAACCATATATTGCTAGAAACAAACTCTCTAGGGCTTCAAAAGATACTGACAAAGGAATGGAAGACCCCATGGGAGCTGGTGGAAGTGGTGGAAGAAATTCAAGCATTAATGGAGGAGATAAAAATACAGATACAACACATATATAGAGAGGTGAATAAATTAGCAGATCATATAGCAAACATGGCAATACAGGAAGAAAACAAACAATAATACGAAACTTTCCAACATCTACCTAGTATGGCGAGGAGGATCCTAAACACAGATAAGCATGAGATACCATCATTAAGAGTTCATGCAAAGGGAGGCACATATAAATTTAACAAATTATAGGTTTTAAAGGCGGACCAAAGCTTGACACATCAAGCATATATACATAGCGGTCCGGGGTCCGAAAGACAAAAAGCTATATCAGAAAATACGACCTAAGCCTACACTAGATCAGCACCCAAAAATAGCAAAAGCCAGCAAAAAGGAGAGTCACACCCGGCTGCAATAAAGTACATGCATCCATATACAGTTGAAGCCATCTCATGAGCAACCCATTTTCTCCACCGGACGGCCTGAAAAACATAAGGGTAAGCAGAGTAACGGGATGGACAGAAAGCAGAGGTCAGAAGACTTACAAGTACTGGAACACGGTAATGAGTAAGCTTAAGACTCTCAAATATCAACCTTCACTGGACAGACCACCACCTGTAAAAGAAGACCAACAGACGGTAACAAATAGAAGCAGGTCCGTCAGAGGTAATCGTTCAGCAACAAGAAAGAGAGATGAAGATATGCACCCGAAACAAGTGACGGAAGATGAGAAATCGTACCTTCAGAAGCTGAAGACGAAGAAATGAAGAGCCACACGATGAAGAAAGTTGGAAACCCAGAAGACAACCATCCGTTTGAAGCGGCGCCTTGGAAACATTCGGAAGAAATGAAAAATCTAGTTAGGAAACCCTACTTTTCGTATTCCTATTTTTATAATACTTTGTCGACCGGCTGGGCCGGGTCAAAATTGCAGTGGACTGATTTGCCCAATTGGACCAATGAATAAATAAAAGGGCCCGGAGCCCAAATTTTATTAAAAAAAATTAAAAAAAATACGAGAATAAAAAAATTAGTCTTTCAACTTTTTTTAAAGTAATAGTACTTTAAATTAATAAGTTGTTATTTAAATAATAAAGGAATTTCTTTTGAAGTGATTCATCGTATTATACTCGAGAGTTAAAAAATAAAATTTTAGATTCTCTTATTATTTCATATAATTTAAAGAGTATTGTTCACCTCCATAAATAAATAAATGGTTGAGTTTTTTGTCGATCAACTTAGACGAATGCTTTAGTGCATTAGACTTGTCCTTTAGCTATAAAAGTTAGCATTTTTTACAAATTAATTTATAATTTATTGACGGAATGACCTGACAGACCCTTATACTTGGTTCTGTTTGTCACATAGACCATTATACTCAGGACTTTGCCAAGAGAACCCTCGTACCCACTCAAACACAACATTTTAAACACTTTCTTTTACCTGAAAATGGTGCGTGACTTACAAACGATTACACGTAATTTTTCACGTCATTTAAAAATTCCACATAGGAAATGACATGTTATAACATATTTCCACATGCATAGCAAGATAAACATTTCTTCTTTCTTCCAAAACTTTCATCCCCCTTTTCAGCCAAATGTTCGTACTCCTTTTTACTGTCGATTTTTCATATTGAACTTGTGTCTGATTTTTTGAAAAGTTTTGAGTTCGCATTTCAGTCTATATGTGTAAGTTTTTCAATTTATATTCTTGAAAAATAATTTTTCATGCAGTGTTCTCTTGGCTGATATTTTGTTGTTAGGGTTTAGATATTTAGTAGGTTGTATCTTTTTTGAAAAATTTACTTTTTTGCAGATCTAATATCAGCGTAATAGTAATTTGTAGAGGTATTATGCATACAATGACATTTGTTGTGAATATGTTAAGATTATAGAATTTTTTTCATAAAATCATCTTGCGAATAAATTTTTTTTTGTCAATTGCGTTGGATTTTGTTCTTGTTAGTGGTCCAATTGAATTATTATACGACTTTTTGTTGTATTTCGTACACAATTACTTAAAAATTAGGGCTTCTTGTTGTATTTCATAAATAATTACTTAAAAATTAGAGTTTTTTGTTTAAACTTAAAAATTAGGACTTTTTGTTGTATTCAGTCAAGAATTAGTCAAAAATCAATTATGTGAAAGTATTCCTGTGACTTTGCAGGCATGGTAGCAATATGGCTTCAACAATTATAACACTTCAAATGCATTATGGAGGCTGTTTTATATCAGATCCTCGACTTAGGTTTGCTAATGGAGTTAGTGATCATAAAAAATAGATATAGATATAGATGAGCTCCATATCATATTGTTTCATAAATTAGCTACTGAATTGGGAGTTGAAAATGTTGAAATATTTAGGTGCAAAGTTAATAAAAGAGGTTGTTTTCACATGTTAAATAATGATAAGGATGTGTTAAGATTTATTGTTTGAAAGGTGAGGACTTTGTTGATGTTGATGTCGTACATCAAATTAATACACCATTAATTGTTGAGGATGAAAATGAGATGGAATTGACCACATTGTTAACTCTAAAAAAAGGTCAGCTTTTCCTACCTGCTGTTAATGATAGGACTAATTTGTCATCTCCTCAACTATCTGATGAAAATGATATGGTTGATGTGTCTTCTTCTCAGCCACCTAATCAAAATGATAAGGTTGATGTGTCTTCTCCTCCTCCACCTTATCAAAATGATAGGATTGATGTGTCTTCTCCCAGCCACCTAATCAAAATGATCCACCAACTGATGTTTCTTCTCCTCATCAAAATGATATGGCGATGTGTCTTCTCCTCAGCCACATGATTAAATTGATTCACCAGTTGATGTGTCTTCTCCTCAGTCACTTGATCAAAATAATGGGGCTGATGTGTCTTTTCATCAACCATCTGATGAAGCTGCTGATGTGAATATAAATGGACAACAACAACCTAGGGCAGACGAAGAAAAAAATCAAGAGAGTGCTAAGGACTTAAATGAAGGTAAAAGTAATGACTTTTCTTCCTACCATCTTCAAACTTCTGATGAAGTGATGTACATGTAGATAGTATACAATCTAATTCTGAATCACTCTATGATGTTGATGAGAATATTGATGATTTAAATAACTTGGATGAGGAGTTTGTTGAAGCTAGAAAGTCAAATATTCAAAAAAAAATATAATAAATATAAGATTGTTAGAGTAAATATAGAAGAGATACCCTCTGATCCTGTAGGTATAAATGCTAGTTTTGAAGATATTAATAAGAATAAGAGGGGAAGATATGAAGAAAAATTAGGTGGGGGATGAATTGTATTTTGATAGCTCAGATCCTGGTAGTGAATTTAGAGAAGATGAAAGGGTACCTGTTGAATCTGATAAGGTTATAGATCCACCAGCTAGGAATGCAAGTACCAAGGTTTATTTTGACCCAACGATCAAAAAAAATTTATTTCAGTTGTATATGATTTTTGTGGATAATATTTAGTTTAGGGAAGCACTTTAGACTTACTCTATTCAAAAAGGTGTAAACTTTAAATTGAAACCTAATGAAAAGGAAAGAATCAGGGAAAAGTGACACAAAGGTTATCCTTGGCATATTCTTAAAAGTATTGAGGAAAATACTGAATATTTTATTGTGAAGGCATATTTTCCTGTTCATAAGTGTTGTAAAAGAACAAGAAACAAACTATGTACTTCAAAGTGGATTAGTAAGACTTACAAAGACAGAATCAAGAGTGAGCCTAGCATCAAACTCCATCAAATTCAAGGATTGATAAAAAAAAATATGGACTACATATTAGCAAAACAAGTTGTAGAAGGGCAAAAGTAAAAGTTCTAAATGATCATATGGGTGATTTCAAGGAGGAATTTGCTAGATTACTATAGTTGTTAGGACATCCAAGAATACAATTCCTGAAAAAGAGATATTTATGGGCATTTATATTTGTCTTGAAATACTAAAAAATGGATGAAGGGAGGGGTGTAGAAGAATAATTGGTTTTGATGGTGCATTTCTAAAAGGTATTTGTAAAGGTGAACTATTGACTTGCATTTCCAAGGATGGAAA
>JBCEWC010004915.1:0-26132 GCA_038996855.1 Solanum aculeatissimum | reverse complement strand
GGTGAGCCTCAAACTTGTCGAGGCCCCGCTCATCTATGTAGAGGCATTGTCGGACAAATCTATACTCTTGTACGTTTAGCTTGTATGTTGAACCTTTGCTTATATAATATGATGTTATTTATCTTGGCATGATCGTGCTCTCATGTTATGCTATTGACTTGGATGATGGATATTGTGAATGACTATGTGTTTTTGTGGCAAGTCCCATGATTCGGTGTGCCCCCAGAGCTTAAGTCCTACTCACCCGTTCCCTTAGAGATTATTTCTATGTGATATGTGTATACATGAATGTCCCATCCCCAACATTGTTCCCATAGCTTGAATCCCATGTCCCAAATCCCTTAGAGCTTACGTGTTATGTGCTTAGCTTCCGCTCTTCTGAATCGATAATGTGTGTAATGATGCTATGATTGCTTGATCGAGGGTCTTCGGGTCCTCTTTTTCCATGTCACATCTAGGCCCCCTATCCGGTTCGTGACAGTATCCATACAAAAAGTAGTAATTTTGAGTCAACAGAATCATCAAAAATCTATTACAAGGCCTCCTTGCCACATTTATTAATGCAACAAACATAAACTAGTTTAAAACTCAAAATACAAAAACATCCCTTGAAAACTTAAAAAATTATGATGAGACAATTTCTATAATTAGTTTTATCATCCGGAGCTACTGGAACTTTAATTTGAGCTTCTGAACTGTTAATGTCGACCAAAGTCAAACTTTGGTTTTGAAAACAACTCAAAACTCAACTTTTGGTACAAAATTTTAATTCTAACTCAGAATTTAGTTCCGTAACTTCTCATAGACCATTTTAAATGTTCTAGAGATGATGGAATAGATGGATCTCTGGTTTGATATCCAAAACTTAAAATGATATAAAAACTCACTTTTTTAGAACTTAATCTTTCGAAAATGACAAAACTCATATTTTCCTCTTTCAAATTTCAAGATTTCATTTACAATAACACAAATAGATCAAAATAGGTCCAAAGCAATTTACGAAAGGGTAAAATAATAATTTTCATAAATAAGCTCATAAATGACCAACCAGGTCATTACACAAAATAGCGATGAAAAATTCTATTTGGTATATTGCCTAATTGATTCGATAGTCTATAGGACCTTCATGTAAGTTTACAGAACCTTGCAAGGAAGGGACAAAATTGATGTTAAATTCAATGATGGTTGTCACTAATTGGTAGATCTTTGAAGTTCTACAATTTGGTTGCAGAAATTTACAGAATCCAAGAGGCCTAAAAGTGGCTGAAAATGTAATGGTGTAACCATTCAGCAGATCATTGAATGTGTTTGACAACTCTGATTATGATCGATGAATGGTGTATCGAGGGTAAATGAAGGGTATTTTTATCTGAGGTATAAAAGGCCAAGGGAGAGATTTTTAGATCACACAAGAATGCAATCGCACATTCTCAACTTAATATTTAAAGCATGATCAAAGAATTCCTAATTTGGAGAACAAGAATCTTATACTTGGGATTGGGAAGAAAAATTGAGAGAGAAAAGAAGGATTGGATACCAAATTTCTTCTAGATTTTTATTTTAAAAGTCATGGACAACCCTTTTGGTAACTCTAGTTTTATTTTAAGCATGATGAGTTAAAACCCCTATGTTGGGGGTGTACTATGTAGTTGGATATAAATATCTTATAATGAGTCTTTGACTTAATGGAATATTATTTGCTAATTTGAAGTGATTTTACATTTTGCTTCAGTTATAATTGTTAATCTTTGGCTGCAAACTTAGATTCATGTTTAGATCTTTGAATATTGCACGAAAATGAGTATTCAAAGTGGAAGGATGGTGTGATAATTATGGGTATTGTGAGTAGGGGACGAATGCCATAATAGGTGTAACACCCAAGAAGTTTAAAACTAAGACCAAGGAAAAAGTACAATATTTTTTGTGCTAGAATGGAACCATGGGCCCCTTTTAATAGGTCATAATATGTTTTACAGATTGTCTAAGTTGAGTTAGAGATGGTTAGTGATGTAAAGGAAAATTTTCTATGTTAAGGGAATAAATTCGCTTACGGTTAGTAATATTGTTTATGGCTCGTAATAAGAGGTCATAAATAGGGTCTTGGAAGTTTGAATTTATGTTAGGTATTGGAGGGAATTATGAGAGGTATTTATGGCTCGTGGTCTCTTTTATTGATCATAAATAGTGTTTGTGGTTTAATGTCTTGAGTTAATGAATAGTGGATCTTGGTTTACGAATAACAGGACAAATCGTAATTTTAATTATGGACCGTAGAAGGTGCTCATCGAATGAAGATCAGAAGGTGAAAATATATATACATATATATAGATATATATATGTATATATATATATATATATGATTAGGATTTTACGAGACCCAAAGTATGGGTCATACTTTCATCTTATAGCCCATAAATTGGCATTTGTTATTTGGTCTAGCCAATTTAATGAAGGGATTTTTGCTAAATTTCAACCTTATTTATTCCTAAAATATATTTTAAGCCTATATGGTCCCTAAAATGTGCTTATACTATCTCTTTACCCTTTATTCCAAAATAATTCACCCCAAAATATGCTAACTCTCTCGAGTTCCCTCTTCCTCAAGTTCAAGAAAAGACAAACCTAGGATTTCACGTTCCACTTCTCAAATCAGAGTTCTTCCATAGATTTTCCACCATGGTATGTAGGTTTCATCCATGGGTTCCTTTCATTGAGACCAAACACATTTTCTACTCCATTTCTTAATTCCAAGTATGCAATTCTTCATGGGTTTTTATATTATGATTCTAAATTCTTATATTATTAATTTATTGATGTTAATTAGCCTATATTGTTATGAAATAATATTTAATTACTTGGGAAGGATTTTATGTCTTTAATTCCTATATTATGGAAGTTAGGGTTTTAGTGATATTTGTTGGGTTTCTTAAATTTGGGCCTAAATTAATGGATTCTACTACCTATATGCATGAAAAATTATAAACTAAGTTGTTTTACTTGAAGCTGATGAATTTATTTGAGGTTTCTTTACAAGCTAATTTGGGATTTATGAAGATTATAATATGGGTTTCTTAAATTATGTTTTAAATTAATTAATCCTATTACTCTTATACATGAATATCTAGTAATTTTAATGATTCCATGACTATTTATGATTTTTCCATAATTATGAAATTTTAGTTTGTGAAGTTGATGGAGGGTTGCTTGATTTTACTTAAATTCATAATTTTTTTATTATTATTGTATATGAATCAAGCATAAATCACTTGAATTTTAAGAAGTGGTGTATTGGCACATGTTTCTTATTGGTTTCAAGTAATGAGTTTGTGAATTGGTTTATGGATTACCTCATGTATGGGTTGTTTGTCATGTATACATATGATAATGCATATTTCCTTCAAGTTTCAAGATCTTAAAGTTAAATTTACATGTATTATTGCATTGCATTATGAAATATCCTACGACATGAAATAATGCTCGTAGAGTTTAAGTCAAGAATAATGAATAATTAAAATATAAGTTCTCTTACCTAACTACGATTGTGAGATGATGATAGCCCATTAGTAGACGCATAGACAAGACTTATAAGTTATCCTTATGATGATGATTAATGTTCTAAATGCTTATGGGATAGGTTAGAATAATACCTCTCAAAATTAAATGACTTTATGATTCATTCTTATTATTATTCCATGAGAATCTTACTTAGCACTGAGTGGACCTTGGGAGAAATGCGGAATCTCTCTGTTAGAAGAGGCATGAGATAATTAGTAGAATCCCATTGTACCATAACAACTTCCTACCATAGAAAAGAGAGGACACCCACAAAGCGAGGTTGATTTCTATACCACCCGTTAGTAGAGGCTTGTTCACTAGTTAGGTTTAGTGGATCCACTTGGGCATCTTAGGAGGTCACCTTGGACAGTAATATCCTCATTCTTATGGTGTAGGGGAAACATTGAGACTCCATGGTTTAGCTCACATAGTTTAAGTTGGTTAAATATTTCTCTTACATATGTTTATGGTCCCTTGCTACCACTGAAGTATTTTTCATAAATGTATATGATTTTCTCTTTAGGTACGCAGATCGTTCTTAATTATAATTACTAATGTCCCAATCCTAGTAAGATGGCCCTTTCCTCAAAGAAATACATTGTTTTCCTATATGTATTACTATTTTACTTGTGCCTAGGAATGACTCATTATTGTACGTTTAAGATTTTTATCATGCATTCAATTAAGTGTACGATCCTTACATTTCCATATGCGTTATCTTATATTTTATGGCTTATGAGATGTCTTAAATGATCATATTATTTTCTAGCTCAAGATATGTACCCTGTTACATTGCATATTCCACGGCCGAAGTCTAAGGCCTAGATGTGGCACGACGAATGGAAAACCCAAAGGCAACCAAAATAAGCCTCTTAACATATCATTTGCACATCCTTATTTGCGGAAGCATAAACAAAAAATCAAGAAAGTTATAAATAATTCTAAGGGAAGTAGGACTTTGGACTTAAGTATGGGGATGTTTTAGGGAAGAGGATTTGCATGAATAACATAACACTAAATTCTAAGGGGCGGTAAGTATGACTCACACTATGGGGATGTTGTTAGGATTTGGGACTTCCATCATATCATCAACAAATATCATCACATAGGAGGGAATAGGGACTAAGGGAAATCTTTCATAATCACATAAGAATAATGGGAGTCAAGCTCAATATACATATTTTCCATATCCAACAACACCTCTAATATGAATGGAACGGGGGCTAAGCTATCTCCTGGGCTCACCCTCAAAGATAAGTATCCAAAATATTCAAGTCTTAATTGAAGCATGAAAGTAAAATAAATATTGTCCCCAATGTGGAGGACTCATCAATAGCAATCTTCAAGTAATCCGAGTAGCCACGTGGAAGAGGAAAATGGATAGGAGCTGTGGTTTCTACATGGTTAGATCATGTAAGCAAAAAGTATGTGTTAGTACTTTTAATGTACTAGTATGCGGGGTGCAATGCAAGTAAACAAAGTAAGTCATGATAATCATGATGCATAATCTTGATCAATAGACATAAGCTCAATATAACATGTAAAATATTATCTTTACATGCACATTCATGGACATAATCAAACATTCATAACATAACATACATATGTAGGAGGAGATCTTAATTGACATATAAGACCAATCGAGTTACTACTTGGAACTCTGATGCTTAACTCACCACAAGAAAATGAGTGGTCTACTTGCAAAGGTAAACAAAACTTAACCCCACATAGTAGGTATCTTTATCTAGTTGGATCCACTAGTAAAAAAACCCCTTCAGGGAAAATAATATGAACATATGGTGACACATATTTAAGAGACAAAAACTTTATATAAGGACAACTTGGGTCGAGGCCCAACCTTAAGTCTCTTTCATTGCTAAGTCTAATCCCATGGAATACTTGACATTATCATAATTTAATCTTAACTTGAACACCATGAAGAAACATGATAGAAGTATCTCATTCATATGTTTGACCCGTACAAGTGAGCATATACCTTATACTAGAGGGTAAAAACATTCATAAACTTGACCCCTCCTTGTGGGAATAGCTTTACAGATGAGGGTAAGACTTGCAATATATTTGATCCCTTCTAGTGAGCTCTAATTGCACATGAAGGTAAAACACTTATCATACTTGACCCCTTCATGTAGGCAACATTCATTCACAATAGGGTGGAATATAACATAGGGGCTCAATATCTTACTTACAAATCATACGAACTTTTCATGAGCTCAATGCATGCTTATGAGCCCATAATTTATCATATCATGCTTTCCTTCCAATTGATGTAATAATATTTTATCAATATGAGTATTGTTTGTCATGATAATTTAGTCAAACATAGTAGGTAGAAACACATGTACTTAAAGTCATGCAATTCAAGAGTATTAGACCTTGAGAATGTCAAATCAATTCATTTAGAAGATATTCAATCAACTGCCCAACCTTGTAGTAGAAAATCCCATTTTAGGTATCATGAAATCCATCTCATATTCACAATCTTTCATAGTTTACATCATGCATATTTTAAATAGATATGAATCAACTCATGAAATATGACTTCGATTGGTATTCATGCTTAATGATCAATACTTGAAAATGTAAACATGACTCATGTATATGATGCATGAAAATAAACAATCATGGGGCGCATAATAATAACATCATATGCAAGAGTTCATAAAATATTTTCATATAGTTGGAGAAGAAGATGGTTGGACTTGCGGAAAGGAAGGTCCCCACAATAAAACTCACATACCTTAGTGATTTAATGGAGAAAAATCTATCTTGGTGAGGAAGAACCCAAACCCTTATTTTGGTCTTCTTGCTTGAGATCTTGAAGGAGGCTTAGAGAGAGTTTTGGGACTTAAGATATTTTGGAATGGAAAGGGAATGAGTAATTTAGGGTTTAAAAGGCTGATAAAGGCCATTTGAGAGGTAAAATGACTTAGTTTAGACTTTAATTAATAATAAATGTCAAATTTGTCCCTTATAAAAGTCCTTTTGGAAGGAACTATGAGACCCCGTTCACGAGCCGTGGTCCATTCTACGGGTCATAGAAAGGGTTTCGTCTAATTACACTTTTGATCTTTTAGATATTGTTCCCTTGACCTTTAAATCCACGACATGACCTGTGGCACGTAGAAGATTCCACGAGTCATCTGATAAATCATGGATCATGTTCCTAAAGAATCTCAATTTCACCAAGTCCACCCCTCATTCTATGAATAACATTTATGACCTGTGAAATATTTACGATCTGTAAAAACTTTAGTACAAGGTTGATCCTCAAAATTGAGCTACTGGAAATATTCATGAACCACTACATGGCTCGTAATTTGATCTACGACTCATAAACCACTTCGTAACAATGGTACTTCAAAAAACTTTCAGGACCCTTTTCTTGGACTTTCACTTCTCTCGAGTGAGGTCTTACAATATCTCCCACTTGGGAACATTCGCCCCCGAATGTGCTAAGGCAAGCTCTAAAGAACAAAATACATGCACCGTATGCCAAATGCACCACATATAACAATGCAACACATGCACCATTAAAATTTTAAACCATGTCTTAAATTGTATTTGCAATGAAACCTCAAAATCACATAACCAAGCATAGATAACATCAGAATGACATGCAATAAAAGGAGGATCTAGAATAAGAGATATTTTAGTACCTCAAGCTTTATTAGGATGGAAGAGATAGGGATATCGCCTTTTCATATCAGCTTTGGCTTCCCAAGTGGCACTTTCTACATGTTGGTTCCTCCAAAGAACCTTGATGGATGCAATATCTTTGTTTCTTAACCTCTTCACTTGCTTATATAATATTTCCGCCGGAACTTCCTCATAAGCCAAGTTATCTTCCGCTAAACCCCCAACATCCAATGGCATTATAGAACTTGGGTCACCTACACACTTCCTCAACATGGATAAATGGAAGACCGGATGAACCACACTCATTTCTATAGGCAATAGAATTCATAAGAAACCTTAACAATCCTTATCAAATTCTTATAAGGCCCCACAAAACTTGACCTCATTTTTCCCTTCTTACCAAACTGGACCACACCCTTCATGGGTAAGACCTTCAAATAAACCCAATCATTAACATTAAACTCAAGTTCTCTCCTCACATTGGCGTAGGACTTTTGTCCACTTTGAGCCATTTTCAATCCCTCTCTAATCAACCTTACCTTATCAAAAGCTTCTGTAATAAAATCTAGACTTATCAAGGCAATCTCCCCCATATCAAACCATCCAATTAGGGATCTACAACACCTACCATAAAGAGCCTCAAAGGGAGCCATAGCGATGCTAACGTGGTAGCTATTGTTGTAAGAGAACTCAATAAGTGGAAGATGTTCATCCCAACTACCCTTAAACTCTAAAGCACAAGCCCTAAGCATATCCTCAAGAGTTTAAACTGTCCTTTCGACTTGACCATCCGTTTGAGTATAAAAGATTATGCTAAGCTTGACTTTGGTACAAAGACCTTTTTGGAAGGATCTCCAAAAATGGGAAATAAGTTGAGCACTACGATAAAAAATAATAGACAATGGTACCCCATGCAATCTAACCAACTTATGAATATATAGCTTGGCATAATCTTTTGCACCATAAGTTGTTTTAACCGATAAGAAGTGAGCTGATATTTTCATTCTATCAACAATAACCCAAATAGAGTCAAAGTTCTTTCTAGTTTTTGGAAAACCAATCACAAAATCTATGTTAACCTTTTCCCACTTTCATGTGGGAATCTCTATGTGTTGGTCTAGGCCACCCGACCTTTGATGTTAAGCTTTGACTTGTTGGAAATTGTGACAATTGGCTACAAACATGGCAATATCTCTTCTCATACCACCCCACTAATAAACTTCCCACAAGTCTCTATATATATTTGTAGATCTTGGATGAATAGAATAGGATGAGTTATGCACCTCTTTCAAAATCACTCCCCTCAACCCATCAACACTAGGCACAGATAACTTACCGTGTTATCTAAGGGAACCATCTTCCCCTTGGGAGAAAACCTCTACCTTACCATAATTCACAAAAGGTTTCAATTATAACAAAGTGGGATCAACGTCTTGTTTGGATTTAACCTCCTCAATCAAAGAAGACTTGGAACCGTCAACAACCACCACACCCTTATTTTCAACTTCATTCAACCTAACACCCAACCTAGGTAACCTGTGAACTTCTTTAACCAATTCCTTCTCGCCATCATCAACGTGAGCTATATTCCCTATGGACACTCTACTTAGGGAATCGACCACAACATTAGCCTTGTTGGGATGGTAATGCATACTCATATTATAATCCTTTAGGAGTTCCATCCACCTTGTTTGCCCCAAATTAAGATACTTTTGTCTGAACACATAATGGATACTTTTGTGGTTGCTGAACACATCCACATGTACCCCATATAAATAATAATGTCACATTTTCAAGGAAAATTCCATGACTGCTAATTCAAGATCACAGGTGAGTTAATTTTTCTCATGCCCCTTTAGTTTCCTAGACGCGTAGGCTATGAATTTGCCACTTTGCATTAATACACACTCCAAACCAACCCTCGAAGCATTAAAATTAACTACAAACCCTTCTAACCCTTCTGGCATAACAAAGATAGGAGAGGAGGTAATCTTGTCTTTCAAAGATTGAAAACTCTTTTCATATGCATCGTTCCAAAAAACAATTCCCTTATTTTGTTCTAACCACAAACCTCCTGGGATCTAGCCCAAGAAACTCCTAATATCTGTTAGAGTCAAGGGTCTAGGCCAATTTCTTATCACTTTCATCTTTCTAGGGTCCACCTTAATTCCATCAGCCGGTACCACATGCCCTAGGAATGCAACTTCTTTCAACCAAAACTCACATTTATCAAATTTAAAAAATATTCTCTCATCCGTCAAAGTTTGCAACACCACCCTCAAATGATTCACATTCTCTCCCTTACTTTGGGAATATTTCAAAATGTCATCTATGAAAACCACTACAAACATGTCTAGGAAGGGTTAAAGACCTTATTCATAAAATCCATAAATATCATCGGTGCATTATTTAAGACAAAAGGCATCACAAAAAATTCAAAGTGTCCATATCTAGTCCAAAAAGCCATTTTAAGATCATCACACCCCCTCACCCTCATTTTGTTGTATCCAGACCAGAGATCAATCTTAGAAAAATAACTATACCTTTGTTGTTGGTCAAATAAGTCATCTATCCTCGTCAAAAGATACTTGTTCTTTATGGTGACCTTGTTAAGGTTCCGGTAGTCGATGCACATTCTAAGTGAGTCATCCTTCTTTCTTACAAACAACACGATGCACCCCAAGGTGACTTACTAGGCCTTATCAAACCCTTTTCCAATAAATCTTTCAATTCATCCTTGCATTTGTTTAACTCCATCAGGGCCATATGGTAAGGGGAATGGAAATGGATTAAGTATCGGGAAGAAAGTCTATACCAAATACTATTTCCCTTTCGGGAGGAACACTGGAAAGCTTAGCGAGAAAGATATCAAGGAACTCATTGACCATCGACACCGACTCGATGGGATGGGCTTTAGAATCAACATCCCTAACTCTTAGAAGATGGTATATGCAACCCTTAGAAATTATTTTTTAGGCATTAAGACACGAAATGAACCTACCCATAACCACTGAATCATGACCTTCCTACTAAAAGAGGAGCTCATTAGGAAATCAAAACATAACCTTACAATTCCTACAATCACTGGGAACATAGTACACATGTAACCAATCCAACCCACGAGTGATATCAAAATCTACCATGCAAAGATCAACGAAATCACAAAGCAAGACTCTATGCAATAGTGTCATGGGACAACCCCTATAAACTTTTCTAACAATAATGGGCTCACTTCAAAGGGTTCATATAATGTTTCAGAAACCACGTGAAGCTTATTAGCAACAAAAGAGAAAATGAAAGAAAATGTGGCACCTGGATAAAATAAAACATACACATCAAAATCAAAAACCTTTAACAGACCAATAACAACATTGGGTACCTCATCTACTCTTTGTCACTGTTGAAGAGCATAAAATTGATTGTGATGTAGAGAAAGCTCTAGACTCTACGCTTACGCTTAGTATACATCCCTACTTAGAGGTTTTGAAGTGGTCATATTTAAGTACTTATCCTAACATGGGTTAGGATCGTTCATATGACAAATATGGTAGACTCCAAATTAGCACACTTCTGTAAATTGAATTGATATACTCTAATATCTCCAAAAACAGAAAAATGAAAAATAAATATAACGAAAGGAGGATTTGCAATTAAAATAAATTCTAAACTACAATAGAAAGTGTTTTAAATTAGAAGAGAAACGGACTAGGGAGACATGTTCCTCATGACTCCCTAACTAAGTGTTCTTGGATACATGCGACCTTTTTTTGGTGTGTAAGTGTAGGACAGTAAGTTAGTTTCTCCTAAATCCTTGATCGAGCATCTAGTTGAATTTCATCACATTATTGGATTAGACTCTGTTATGTAGAGTTACTAACCCTTACCTTTTATCCCTAATCAAAACTACTACCCATAGTAGCCTGATTAGTTGAGAGAAATCGATTAACCTCTGTTAATTAATTCTTTTCCTATTTGCCTCCTTCTAGATCAGGCAGGTAATATTAAGAGAGTTCTAACATAGTCCTTGCGTTAAAAATCAGTTAAAGTGAAGAAATTAATTAATACATCCTAACACCATCCAAGTATTTGCAAGTAATCAAACATTTATCTTAGTTAGTTCGTCATGGTTTCTACAACCCTAATTGTAGATTTAGCCATGCATACTTGAGGTATGATCAGAAATCATGTAAGAAGAATGCATAATTAAATAAACTACACAACAAGAATTGATGAACAAAATCCTAAAATCTCAAGGACATTGCAAACTTGAATTAATAGAATCACAAAATATTGTTCACAAACTCTCAATCTTTATTTTGTTTCTCTAAAAGTATTGTATCTAATATCTTAAGACATTCTATATTGATCTATATCAGATATAAACCTAAAAACCCTATTTATAGTACTTAAAATACAAAGTTTAAATGAAATAGGATAACTTTGTCAGCACTAGTCATGAGCACCTTTTATGGCTTGTAAGACAATTCACGTCTCGTGAGTCGTGAAGGATTCCGTGACTTGTGAAGGGTTTCGTCTGAGTCACTTTCAACAACTCTTCACTTTCTGCTTCTTCACATCATTACTACACTCTATGACTCATATGATGTTCTATGACTCGTACTAAGCTCTTAAACAGTGGGACTCACTTTTCAACCCCCTCACTAGAACAAGAAACAAAACACCCTCCACGACTAGTGGAATGACCCATGACCTATAGAAGGTCTCATAAACTACAAAATTTCTTGCAAAATCTATACTTCAAGATCAAAAGCATACCAACATTGAAATCCTACAAAAAACAAACAAAACAAATATCAAATCTACTAGCATCGCTTTGAGAATGCAGAAAATCCAATGCTTTAAGCATTAAAAGTGTTGCATTTTGGCAGCATATCAAAACCATCAACTTAAAATTATTGCTTGTCCTCAAGTGACTAACTCAATATACTTAAGAAGCATAGAGACACAATTATCATTCCAATGACACATAATACATCAAAATCTCAATAGATAACCAAATATACTCAAAACACAAATTAGTTAGCTATCCAGTAAACCAATGCAGATTATAAAATTCCAATACTGAAACTATGACAAGCTATGCAACCACAAATAAGCAACATATCATTGAATTAGTTAAATATCAACAATTCAATGGAAGTGCACTCACAGAAAGAAGACCCTCATACACTCTGGGTAATATTTTCAATTCAAGTTCATTGGGACTATATCAAAATACTCTCTCTCACAGAAGATATTCAATTATTGTTCCCAATGCCATATGTTTGCCCCTATACTATCATTTTGTGACCTTTTGACTAATCGAACTTGGATCACATTAGGACTTTGTAAGCTTGTAATGTAGGCCCAGGGGCTTTGGAGAGATTATATGGATACATAGTGACTGCGACCCTCCTTGATACTGCATTATTCACCACTTTCACCATACCAACCTTTCCCTTTTCTTTTCTTCTCCCCTTTTCCCATTTTTCAATTATTTAAGGGTGTGTTTTCTTCTTTTTAGCACTTTGCCCTTATTCATGTGCACTATTTTGAACTTTGCAAAATTTATCATTTTTCTTGCACCCTTTTTATTCTTTTCTTCCTTTCTCTGTATCACTAAGCGTTTTCCCTCTTTTTTATGACTTCTCCCTATACCAGCCACCCTCAACATAGGCTTTTGGCCTAAGATGAGGTACACAATATCTATCCTATGAACCAGGGCCACTTTTTGGGTAGCCACCCTCAACTTAGGCTTTTAGCCAGATTTAAGGTGCATAGTGTTCAATGAAAGACCAGGGCCAACTTTGGGAATTATCATTTATTAAGGTTCAGGCTTATTAGGTATTTACAAATAATAGGGTCAGCGTTAAGCTCAGAAATATAGGTCAAGGGATAATTAACATTTTTGGATGGTTATTTTAAGCTAAGTGGGCTAAATTAGAACAATGGCCTAAGAGCCTTTCCTAACAAACTAACCTAGAGCCTAAGAGCCTTGTCCTCAATGCACATGCATAAAATATAAGGAACTGGGGTAAAAAGAAACATACCTGTGCACCTAAGTGCCTCTCTCTATCTTGGGTTGCCTCCCAAGTAGTGCCTAATTTATTGTCGTAGCAAAAATCAACTCACTAGAGTACTCAGACTTCCTAAAGATTGGGCTGGCTGAGGAGCTTCTTCCCATTTGGAAGAGTGCTATGAATCGTGGCGGCGTAGGAGGTGAAGAACTCCCTTACCAATACCAGTGAGTACCTCTTAGATTAGAGTATATATTGTATGATGGTTTCCTCCAACCTCAAGATACTATCAAGTCCTCTGGTGATAACTTGGGAATCATCTACTATAGAAATAGTGGGTTGGCAATGCTTATTTCTGTATATATCCTCCGTGAAGATGGACTGCATGCCCTCGATGCACCACTTGTTTTGCTCTGTGTGTGGTGATAACTCAGGTGCACGAGGGATGGAGGATGATGTGGAGCCTGAACCCTCCTCAGAACCAAATCTGGACCACCCCCTTGAAAGAGGTAATTTAAATGCTATTGTTGTCCCGGTCACCTCCCTCATTAGACTAGGGAGGGCTAGCCACAGTAGCCTTTGATGTAGAATACCTATAAGACACCTGAGACTATCGTGGCTCTACATCAGAGTCTTGCTAGATGCTAAGCTCCTCTACAAAGCCACTAGCCTCGACGACATGCTCCAAATCTGTGGCCTCGTTTCGCAGGCGAGCCTTCATAGCTTGAATCTCCTCTTTCTTTGATTTAGGGTCCATGGTACCTGTAAGACACACAATCCCTAAATGGATTAGTTCCATGAATTGCAATCCAAAACACAAGAAATATTTCAGAACTGGACTGGGGAAAATTTAGGAAACCCTCCTTATGAGTCGTAGAGTTCTCTACAACTTTTAAAGGTTTTTGTGAGATAGAGTTTATTTAATTTTTATCCCACTGGACTTGCATCCATGAGACCCAGTCAAGACTGGTAGAATGCTCTATGAGTCGTAGATGGAGTCATGGATGTAAGTCGTAGCTTAGGTTCAACACTGGCAACCTATATGAGACCTATCTATGATTCGTTGATCGTTCCCCCAGTTATAAAAGATCTTGTATAATGAGGCCTCAAAATAAACTAACACTGGATCCTTCCAAGAGGAACAACCACGACTCATGGTTTAATCCACGAGTCGTAGAAGACCCTCGTAGATATGGCCACTATTCAAAAAATCTTTTAAAACCTCATCTACGAGTTTCCCTGACCAATTTTACCAATCAAAAAACATATATAAACAAAGATTGATGCTACCCAAATACAAATTTACACGAAGTTACCAGCCTTAATCATGCATTACCCCATCAAAATGATATATTATGTATTTTAATGACTCCGACCTTTTGTCAATGTGTGTCGTAACTACTTGCACATGCGATGCATTTTTTTTCAATAAACTATAATGATTGAGTAGTTGCACCATCACTGAATTTTACATACCCACCCTATTTGGCACCTAATGCTACCTTAATCAAATAAACAAACATCGTGACTAAATTTTTAAGGAATAGGAAATACCTTCCCTACTCCGCTAACCCATCCCCAGCCCCATTCAAACTCTCTAAAAATAACAATACAATAAGGCAAGTTTTAGAGACCGTAGATTTACAAATTTGAAATGGGATTGAGAGGAGAGTGACGAGGAAGCAGTGGGGGTATGGAACCTTAGGAGATATGGGTTCACTAGAGTTTGGCCGGAAAGTGACATCGGTTGATGGATTTGTGGTCAAAAGTGGATGGGGTCATCAGTCTTAGGGTTTGAGGTCATCGGTTTTTTGCAAATAAGGAGTCAAAATAATTTTGACCCCTATTTAAATTGTATCGGGTCAGGTTATGATATTAGGGTTTTGGCTTCACAAAAGCCTGATTACGGGTTGTAGAATACTCTATAGACCATGAATCAGGGTTTCGTGGATGCTGGAAACCCTTTCGTCCACACCTTTTGTTTTACATGTCATGATATAAGTCGTATCTTACAACATAACCCACAACGAGTCTCGTAAACCACTTTGCAATTACGCAACTTTCAGGACTTACTTGGGGTCCATCAATCTAATCCATGACCTATAGTTCTACATACGAATTATGGACTTGGTTCATGGACTGGAGTGCATCATTCTCTTGCTCACTGAAGGCCTTTACGAGATGGTCTAAGGGTCATGAAATGTAGCACAACCAGTAGACCAAGTCATAAACTCCAGTTTCTATTTCTTTTTAGCCAAAATGGATGACTTGGTTTGATACGTACCAAATCTACAAAAATACACTGTTACCCTATACAACTTCAGTCCATTATAAAAAATTTACAACCTATAAAAACAAAACGCTAACCTATTCTAAAGTCTGAAGCTAAAAACTAGAACTAAAATATGATTATTACAAAAAATATCTTGGGTTGCCTCCCAAGCAGTGGTCGATTTAACGTCACGGCACGATGTGGGCTACCTGACTACTCAGACTTCATCAATAGCCAAAACCTCTATCTTAGGCTCATTTGGACTCTTCATTGATCTGCAGACGTTGAATGTGACTTCTTTATCATTCAATCTAAACTTGAGGAGGCCAGATTTTATGTCCACTAGGGCTCGCCCAGTGGCCAAGAAAGGCCTTCCCAAGATGATTGGGACCTCAAAGTTGACTTTACAATCTAAGATCATAAAGTTTGCAAGGAATATGAACTTGTCCCTCTTGACGAGGACATCATGAAAGATTCCCACCGGCTCCTTCACAATTTGGTCAGCCATCAAAAGACGTATGCTAGTAGGTGTAGGGGCTGCCAGGATGAGCTTCTTGAAAATCACAAAGGCCATCAAGTTAATGCTGGAACAATGATCACATAATGCCTTTGCGAACTCTACATCCCCTATAGTGTAGGGAATGATAAATGCTCTGGGTTCCTCTCTCTTCTTCACCAAGGATCGAGTAGAGATAGCACTTTAATGTTAGAGCTCTTATGAGAGATCCTGAGTTAAGGTGCACTTCTTCATCACTAGATTCTTTATAAATATTGCATATCCGGGCATCTTCTCCATCGCCTCAATCAATGGGATGTTGATAGAAAGCTGCTTCAACATGGAAAAGAAGTGTTTGACTTTAACTTCTTCCACATTTTTCTTTGATCTTTGTAGGAAGGGAGGAGGAGGTTGAGGAATGAGTTTTGACTGTGTTGGTGCAACATTGCTTTCCTCAGTCTAAACAACATCTCTAGTTTTTCCTTATTTATCCACAACACCCTCATCCCGAACCTCATCGTCATCTACAGGAAACGGAGGATCAGTGGTTTGCTTCCCACTACGAGTTGTGATAGCCATACAGTACCCTTCATTCTTTGGATTCTAAATAGTATTTTTGTGCAGAGTACCCTTCTTGTGTTGGTTTAGCTGGGTCGAGATTTGGTCGAATTGCTGCTCGAGCTACTTGATTGCAACTGAATGAGACTTGATATTTTTGTTTATACTTTAGATATCAGTCTTCATCCCCCTCAGTGTCTCAACCAATGCATCAGCCTTCTTCAACAACCTATCAAACATCTTCTCGACCCTGGACGAACCTGCACCGGAATCACAATTGTGGGGTAGAACAAAAGTACCGCTTCTACAACCATCTCTACGATCCCACTCAACATCTCTCTCTTGGCCACTATTTTAATCATAAAAGCTATCCCTATTGTTGTTGTTGTAGGCTCCCTCACGTCCATAGTTTTGACCTTGGTTTCTTTTTCATTGGAGCCAGTAGTCCTAATTGAACCCTTGAGCGTTAGGTCGAAAACCCCTCATCTGTGTAGCTACGAAAAAAACCTTATCCTCAAAATAAGGTTCCTATTACATGGGCGCTCGGACAGGTTGATGAGCACTGGTATTCACCTTCTCTACATTCTGCTTCATCAGCAACTCCATATTGGTACTAATCTGAGTAAGTTCCTGCATCACTTTTTCACGGACCTATGCTTTCACCGGAGTAGTAGTAACAACAAATGAGCTCCTTGTTGTGGCCTTTTCCCTTGTGCCCCATGCACGATTAGTTTTGACCACCCTCTCTAACCTCTTAGCGATCTCTTAGAAGGTATGATCTATGAATGATCCACCCATGATGGTGTCGGTGACTTCTTGATCGTTCTCATCAAGGGCTATGTACAAGATGTCAACCAGGGATTCATCTATAATATTGTGGTTAGCAACCCTTCTCAAACACTTTGAAAATCGATCCTATGTAGTGCCAATGAAATCACCAAGCAACTGCTCAAAGTTATTAATCCCCTATTTCACCTTAAACTTCTTAGAGATGGGGAAATACCTCTCCAAAAAGGTCATCTGCAATTTATCCTAATTGGTGATTAAAATCTGTGGGAGCTCAGCTAACCATGATGTTGCGTTTCTAATAAGAGATAATGGGAAGAAACGGAGCCCAATAACATCCATGGATAAATTTTTGTTCCCAACTACACTCTTGCAGACAAAAACAATGTTGCGCAAGTGATTGTGTGGATACTCTTACGGTAGCCGTAGGAATAACCCATGATTCTAAATCATCTGCAACAACCCACTCGACATGATGAACTTAGAGTCATCTGGAAGTGGAGGTAACACTATCGCTCCAGTGATATCCATAGCCATCGGGTTCAACCGATATTGATTCCAATCATTTGTGGCAGTTTGAAGTTCCTCAGGTTATTGAATGACTCTGGGTGGGTTATCCCCATTAAGATTCAATGCAACATTAGATGTATTTTCAATATCATTACCATGTTGTCGTACCATTTGTCTTCTAGTTTGCTCAATCTCTGGGTCAAAAAGGATCAGGGGAGTGCCTTGACTTCTCGTTGTTGACATGCATTGTTCACCTGCACTCTAAATCAAGACCAAAAAAACATAAAATGTAAAATTAGGTAAATACAGATCAATCTATCAAAATACAGTCCACTAATCTAGTCTAGTCGTATTCCTCAGCAACGACGCTATTAAATGCTCTCGACTCTGTGCTTATGCTTAGCACACACCCCTACTAAGATGTTTTGAAGCGGTCATACTCAAGTATTTCACCTAAAATGGGTTAGGATCGTTCCTATGAGTAATATGGTAGACTTCGAATTAGCACAGTTTTTTAAATTCAACTAATATAATCAAATATCTCCCAGAAACTAAAACATAAAAAATAAATATAAGAAAGGGGGGATTTGAAATTAAAATAAATTCTAAACTACAACAACAAGTGTTTGAATAAGAAGTGAAACAAACTAGGGCGACGTGTTCCCCATGACTCCCTAACTAAGTGTTCTTGGATACTTGCGACTCTTTTCTGGTGTGTAGGTGTAGGATAGTATGTTAAGTTCTCCTAAATCCTTGATCGGGCATCTAGGTGAATTTCATCACATTACTGGATTGGTCTCTGTGATATGGCGTTACTAACTCTTACTTTTTATCCCGGACCAAAACTACTACCCTTAGTAGCCTGATTAGTTGAGAGAAATCGATCAACCTCTGTTAATTAATTCTTTTCCTATTTGCCACCTCCTGAATCGAGCAGGTGATACTAGGCGTGTTATGACGTAGGCCTTTCATTAACAATATATTAAAGTGAAGAAATTAATTAATACATCCTAACACCATACAAGAATTTACAGGTAATCCAATTTTTATCTTAGTTGAAATTGTGCTCTCGACTCCGTGCTTATGCTTAGCACACATACCTTCTAGGAGGTTTTTAAGCGGTCATTATCAAGCATTTAACCTAACATCGGTTAGGATCATTCCCTTGAAGAATATGATAGGCTCCGGATTAGCACACTTTTGTAAATTGAATTGATATACTCTACTATCTCTCAGAAATAGAAAACCAAAAAATAAACATAAGGAAAGGGGGATTTACGATTAAAATTAATTCTAAACTATAACAACAAGTTATATGTAATCAGTAAAGAAATGAACTAGGGCAACAGGTTCCCCATGACTCCCTAACTAAGTGTTCTTGGATACTTGCGACTTTCTTTTGGTGTGTAGGTGCAGGACAGTAAGTTCAGTTCTCCTAAATACTTGATCAGGCATCTAGGTGAATATCATCACATTACTGGATTGGTCTCTGTAATGTGGAGTTACTAACCCTTATTTTAATCCCAGACCAAACCTATTAACACTAGTAGCCTAATTAGTTGAGAAAAAGTCGATCAACCTCTGTTAACTACTTTTGTCCTATTTATCACCTCCTGGATCGGGCAAGTGATACTAGGCGAGTTCTAAAGTAGGAATTATGTTAAAAATTAATTAAATTGAAGAAGTTAATTAATATATCCTAAACACCATCCAAGAAATTACAAGTAATCAAATTTTATCTTAGTTAGTTCGTCATGGTTCCCACCACCCTACTTGTGGATCTAGCCAAGCATACTTCAGGTATGATCAAAAATCATGTAAGAAGAATACATAATTAAATAAATTACGCAACAAGAATTGAGGAACAAAATTTGAGATTTCAATGAAATTGCAAACTTGAATTCATAGAATCACAAAACATTGTTCACAAACTCTCTAAAGTACTGTATCTATTGTTCTAATACGTTCTCTATTGATCTAAATATGATAAAAAACCTAAAAAACTATTTATAGTACTTAAAATATAAAGCTAAAATGACATAGGATAATTGTATCGACACCAGTCACGAGCACCTTTTACGGCTCGTAAAATAATTCACGGCTCGTGAGTTGGGGTCTCGAGAAATGTGGTTGCAGCTACTAGAACTGTTCATGAAACCTCTATCGCGTGTCATGTAGGATTTAATGACCTGTGAAAGGTTTCGGCTGAGCCCTTTTTAGCAACTCTTCACTTTCTGCTTCTTTAGTTCACGATCGCACTCTACGGCTTATAAGATGGTCTACGACTCATGCTCGGATCTCATAGAGTGGGACTCCGTTTTTAACCCTCATTAGAGCAATAAACGAAACCCCCTCTACGACTCGTAGAATGACCCACGACCCATAGAGGGTCTTGTAAACTACCAATTTTTTCCAAAATCTGTACTTCAAGCTCAAAACCATGCAACACTAAAATCTTGCAAAAACAAACAAAACAAACATCAAATTTATTAACATTTCTTTAAGAATGCACCAAATCCCAAGTTTTAAGCATTAAAAGTTTTGTATTTTGGCAGCACATCAACACCCTCAACTTAAAATTATTGTTTGCCCTCAAGCTACAGACTCAATATACTTAAGCAGCATAGACACAGAGACATCAACCCAATGGCACAAAATACATCAAAATCATAAATAGAAACCCAACTCTCCTTTAAACACAAATCACCTAGCTATAAAGTAAACCAATACAAACTATAAAATTCCAATAATGTAACTATGAAAATCCACGGAACCACAAATAAGCAACATATCACTGAATTAGTTAAGAATCAACAATGCAATGTAAGTGCCCTCACAGAAAGAAGTCCCATCATACACTCTGGGTGATATTTTCAATTCAAGTTCATTGGGAGTATATCAAAACACTCACTCTCACAAAAGATATTCAACTAATGTGCCTAATACCATATGGTTGCCCCTGTACTCTAGACTTATAACGTTTTGACTAGTCCAACTAGGATTACATTAGGACTTTTTAAGCTTGTATTGTAGGCTCAACGGGGCTTTGGAGTGATTATATGGATACATAATGATTGCAACCTTCCTTGATACTGCATTATTCACCGCTTACACCCTATCACTTTTCTTTTCTTCTCCCTTTTCCCATTTTTCAATTGTTTAAGGGTGTGTTCTTTTGTTTTAGCACTTTGCCCTTATTCATGTACGCTATTTTGAATTTTGGTAAATTTTATCATTTTTATTGCACCTTTTTTAGTTTTTTCCTTCCCTTCTCTGTTTCACTAAGCATTTTCCCCTTCTTTTTATGACTTCTCCTTATACCAACGACCCTCAACGTAGGCTTTTTTCATAAGATGGGGTACACAATATCTATCCTCCAAACAAGGGCCACATTTTTTGTATCCACCCTCAGCTTTGGCTTTTAGCACGAGTTAAGGTGCACAGTGTTCAAGGAACGACTAGGGCCAAATTTGGGAATTATCATTTATTAAGGTTTATGCTTATTAGGTGGTTACAAAGAATAGGGTCAATGTTAGGCTCAAAATAGGGATCATGAGTTACCTAGCATCTTTGTTTGGTTATATTTAAGCTATGTCGGTTAAATTAGAACAATGACCTATGATCGTTTCCTAACCAATTAACCTAAAGTCTAAATCCTGAGTAACAGGGTGAGTTCTGAATTAAAATACAGTAGAGAATCATGTAATTATGCTCACTCACACATTGCACTGCTTTACACGTTAACAAAACTAACAGATCATACTTTTTCTCAAAGTCACACCCTTATCAGAGCAAACACTATTAGATAACCTAATCATACATGGTAACTATCAAAACAAATATTTGGTGGGTATCATTTTACACAAAATTTACTATGTCACGGATATCAATACTATGTAATACACATGCTACCTAAAACATCCTAAACATGTCGGTTCAACATAAAATAAAATCTGCAAGGAAAGAACACAGGCAAGAAAACCCTTTGAAATAAAAAATTGGGGTAGTTATCGGCCAAAGTGACTCAGTCTTCACTGAGACCGTATAACCACCCACACCCCATCAAAAAGATTTTGCATTATACTCAATGCATCTGCATAAAATATAAGGAACTGGGTTAAAAGAAATATACCTGGGCACCTAAGCGTCTCTCTCACTCTTGCTCTCTCAACCCTCTAGTGGTCTGGAGGACTCCTCAATAGTAAGAGCAAATTGGGAGGAACCCTCACCTCTAATAACCTGGAATGCACGCTCCTGTTTGGCCTTCTTCTTCTCTGGAGATATGGCCAGGGTTATCCTCAGGTCCCTCTCCCATTTTTTCGCTCACCACCAAGGCGCTCTACATCTTGATCATCTGTGCGGGGCCTCTTCCCAAGAGGAGTCTGTGTGGGCTCTTCTAGAGTGAACAAAACCATAATCGGTGCTGCAACTAACATGATAAACTTCAAGCCTAATGGAGTAACCAATGCTGTAGCAATATTGGCTTGGAGCTGCTAAACCTTCTTCTGTATATCCGAAAACTCAATGGGATCCGCTATGCGGAGGATCGTCAGGATCCGCTCCTCAAATGCGTTGATACGGGCATCCTCCAGTGCAAGTCCCTCTCTGATGGTAGAAGTGGTGAATACCTACATGTGACTCTCCACATTTGAAATAACTTGGTAGACCCAGGGCCTCAACTACTGTAGTAGCTGAACAAACTGTGACTCAGCGTGTGTCAATCATTGTGCCAACACCTGAAAAGATATTTCTGACACAAATGCGATGCCGATAGGTGCTGAAGTAGTTAATGCAGACTCTGGGATAGCAGTAGTAGTAATAGTGGGCCCCCTACCCTCAACAGTCTCAGTTTGTGTAACAACTCGAAAAGTTTCGAAAACATCTTATAGTTGGACTTCTATGATGTACTAATGGTGATGGTTAAGTTTTGGTAGCCACGGGTTGAGTTTAATTGGCCGAACGCAAAATGGGCTAGTTAGTAGCCTAGAGGGACAGTTTGGGCAGTGTACTTCAAATGATAAAAACTTTTGATGTGGGTTGAACCATGTGGTATACTATATATAATATTGAATCTCTTTTAGTTAGCTTCACAAAGCAACTGGTTTTACTCGATTCAGAGTTTGGATGAGGAAGTTATGGCCCAAACAGTGGGATTGTCTGAAATTCGGAAGACAATGGAGAAAGGCTCAGAAAAGTGGCTAAGGACTTCCAAAAATGAGAAGTAAATTGAGTACCACTATCCGATATAATAGACCTTGGTATCAGATGCAATCTCACCGACTACCGAATATACACCTTGGCATACTCCTCGGCACTATAGGTAGTCTTAACCGATAAAACGTGAGCCAACTTGGTCATCCTATCAACCACTACACATATAGAATCGAAGTGTCTCCTAGTACGGGGTAACCCAACCACAAAATCCATGTTCACATCTTCCCAATTCCAAGTAGGAATTTTGATATCTTGGGTCAAGCCACCGGACCTTTGATGTTCCACTTTTACTTGTTTGCAATTAGGACATTCCAACACGAAATTGGCTTTGTCCTTCTTCATTTCGTTCCACCAATACAACTCACTCAAATCTCGGCGCATTTTGGTAGATTCCGGATGAATATAATATTGAGAGTTATGAGCCTCTTTCATGATAACCTACTTTAGGCCATCAACATCCGGAACGCACAGTCGTCCTTGGTATCGTAACACATAATCTCCAACCGAGAGAAACCTCAATCTTTCCTTCGAAAACCAATTTGTTCAATTCCACCAAGGAGAGATCTAAGTCTTTTTTCGCCTTAATATCAACCACAATTGACAACTCAGATCCACCTTGAACAAAAATTCCACCATTGTCGGATTCGGCCAATCTCACACCCAACCTAGCTAAACGTTGCACATCTTTCACTATATCCTTCTTCCCCTCATCCATATGTGTCACAATTCCCATGGATAGCCTACTAAGGGTGTCCGCCACGACATTAGCCTTTTCGGGATGATAAAGAACACTCATCTCATAATCCTTCAGAAGTTCCAAACATCTCTTTTGCCTCAAATTAAAGTCTCTTTGGGTGAACACATATTGCAAACTCTTGTGATCGGTGAAGACATCCACATGAACCCCATACAAAATATGTCACCAAATTTTCAAAGCAAACACCACCACCACCAACTCAAGATCATGGGTTGGATAATTTTGTTCATACACCTTCAATTGCGGAGACACATAAGCTATCACCTTACTTTGTTGTGTAAGCACACAACCCAAGACAATGTGTGACACATCACAATATACCACAAACCCATCTAACCCATTTGGCAAAGTTAAAATTGGAGCCAATGTAAGTCGATCCTTCAAGGTTTGGAAACTTTTCTCACATTTATTTAACCACACAAATTTAGCCTTCATTTGAGTCAACTTAATCAATGGAGATGCTATTGAGGAAAACCCTTCAACAAACCTTTGATAATAACCGGCTAAACCAAGGAACCATCAAATGTCTGAAGGAGTGAATGGTCTAGGCCAATCCCTCACCGCTTCGGTTTTCTTAGGGTCAACCTTGATGACATCGTCGAACACCACATGACCAAGGAAAGTAACTTCTCCTAACAAAAACTCAGATTTGCTAAACTTGGCATCCTATTGCTTCTCCCTCAACTTTTGAAGCACTAACCTCAAGTGATCCATATGCTCCCGCTCACCTAGGGAGTAGATCAAGATGTCATCAATGAAGACCACCCTAAAATTATCAAGGAACGGTTTGAACACCCAATTCATAAGATTCATATACATCGCCGGAGCATTGGTCAACCCAAATGACATTACCACAAACTCAAAGTGGCCATAACGAGTCTGAAAGGCTGTCCTGGAAATAAATAGACCTTTAACCATGAAATAACTACCCTTCCACTCAAACACGGGGTCATTAGGAACTTGGAATGTAAATTACCTAGTTCTACATTCAACCGAGGCATATGATGCATGCAACTAATACATCCCATGAATAACATCAAAGTCATACATCTCAAGTTCTACAAGGTCACCGGGGAACACTTTATGTAATACAGAGACAAAACAACCATGATACATTTTTCAGGCAATAATAGACTCACTCTTGGGAGTATACACTGAATAAGGTTCCTTAGAGTTTCAAAACTCAAACCAAATTTAACAGCCAATAGAGGAGTCACAAAAGTTAAATTTGCTCTCGGATCAAGTAAAGAATAAGCATCAAAATCAATGATTTTTAACATACAAGTTGTAACAACCCAACAATTTTCAAAATATACTTATGGTTGGCATTCTATGATGTACTACAAGCCATGATTGAGTTTTGGTAGCCACGGGTTGAGTTTAAGTGGCCAAATCTAAATTGGGCTAGTAAGTGGCCAAGAGGGATAATTTTGGCAGCGTATTTCAAACTGTCATAACTTTTGATGTAGGATGAACCATATGAGATACCACATATCAACTTTAATATCTTTGAGTTAGCTTTGCAACCCTAGTGGTTTCACTCAATTTGGAGTTCGTATGAGGGAGATATGGCCCAAACAATGAGACTGTCTGAAATTCGGAAGCCATTGGAGATAGGCCAAGAAATGTGGCCAAGGACAGGGAAACGGACCGTGAAACTTTTCACGGTATGTCTAGGTTGTCGTGGGATGTCACAGTGATCTTGGGGTGGCGTGGAACCACTCCTAAGCCAAGTACAAGTCAACGAGACCTTGGACGCTCCTTTTGGAGCTAGACGGTTCGTGCACTGCCTCGTGAAGTGAGGCAGTGGCTTGGATAAGCCAAGGCTGATGATTTTGGGTCTAAGTATGGTTGGACGATGGCTTACACGGCCAGTCACAAGTTGAATGGGCCATTTATTGGTTCGTGAAGTGTAACAGAATGTCCTTTGAGAGTTCGCGTTGAAGAATTTGGCTAAGGGAGGTTGGACGGTTGGTTGAACGGCTCGTGTGCCTATAAAAGGCACTGTAGCAGCCATTTGGGCACTGTGTCCAGTTAAAAGTTCTGTCTTATTGATGGTATTTGCGTGATTTAACATTTACCTAAGCACCTTTTTGGTACCCTAAGGTATCCTAAACCCCTAAAACATTCCCTAAACCCTATTTCATTCATTAGAACTCTCCTATACACTCTATAAAGATCCAAAGCCTCTCTTGACCTCCATTAAAGCTAGCTTGTAGAATTTGGGGAAGAAGACTTGATTAAGTTTGATATTGTTGGCTAGTTGCTTGGATTAAGGTTTGTGGGACTTGATTCAAGGATCCTCTT
>JBCEWC010004914.1:0-26136 GCA_038996855.1 Solanum aculeatissimum | reverse complement strand
ATTTCATACATCATGGCATGGCATATTGTTATACTACTCTTTGGCTACGTGCAATCCTTTTGTATATTGTCCCCTTGCATGTTTCTTGGTCATGCTATACTTGTCATATGCATTGCATGCCCGCATACTTAGTGCTTAATTGTGCTAACGCATATTATTTTCTACATGTTCTAACCATGTAGGGGACGAGGGTGATATCTATATTCTTCCGGATGACGTTTGATATCTTCTTGAAGAAGTTGCTAGTAGTGAGCCCTCTTGTTCAAGGGCAATAGCCACCGTCTATTTACCTCTTTATTTTCATGTATTTACTTTCCATTATGTTGAGGGTGAGCCTCAATGTCGAGGCCCTGCTCATCTATGTAGAGGCGTTGTTGGACAAATCTTACTAATTGTATGTTTGACTTGTATGGTGGATATTTGGCTATGTAATATGATGCTATTTAACTTGATTTATGGTCATGTCTCTTTGTTATGATAATGACTTGAATGTTGAGTATGATGAATGACTATGTGCTATGTGCAAGCATGCTTATCCCTTTCCCGTATCGTCCCCATAGCTTGCGTCCCAAGTCCCCGAATCCCTAGAGCTTATGTGCTATGTGTTAAGCTTCCACGTTTTCGAACCGATGATGAGTGTAATGAAGCTATGATGGCTTGATCGAGGGTCTTCGGGTCCTCTTTTGCTATGTCACATCTAGGACCCCTATCTGGGTCGTGACAGGTTGATTAGATGAGAACATCTCAATTGAATCCTGTTAATTACCTCTTTTCCTATTCATTACTTCCTTTATCCGGCAAGTAATACTAGGCGAGTTCTAACGTTGGACTTCCGTTAAATCAATTAGAGTGAAGAGAAATAACTAATACATTTGTACACATCTTCCAAGAATTACGAATTATTCGGATTTATTTTGTTTATTCTTCATGGTTTCCACAACTCTAGTTATAAAATTTAGTTACACATTATTATTGGAAAAACACAATTAAAATTTATAAAAATAAATTTACTTGTGTTAATCATTAAATTTCAAGAACAATAGCTAAATAATCTTTCAAAAGTCAAGAATACAAATAAATAATAAGAAGAGATCAAAAGAATAAATCAAATTCTCCAATCTCCGCGATGGCTCTTGCAAAAATTTCAAGCTATAAAATTCTAAAACCTAAATTATGGGTAGATGGTTAGTTGGGCTTCTTTGGGTTAGTTGGGTTACTTGTTTTTCTTGGATTAGTTGTGGAAGAATTATTTTTATGGACTATTTATAAATATAGAAAAATAATCAAGTCCAAAACAAATTGGGAAACCCAAAACCAGAAGAAAATTGGATTTCTCCGTGTGTTTTGCCATTTCTGGAAATATTTTTGCCGGTTAAGTTGGTGGCTGCCACGTGGCACACAATCCATTCGCCACTTTCCTTTCCTTCGTGTATACATATTATGAGTATAATATTTAATAAAATCTATTAAGCCGCCTGCTTGATTTTCCTTCTGTAATCTTTTTGTTTTAATTCGTTTTAGCTCTAAATTTTTTCAACTTCGCGCCAATTTAATCCTAAAAGTAAATTACACATTTAGCATAATCCATAAAATTTATGCTAAAAACGGATAAATAAAAAATCAAATATGAGGTAAATAATAATTAAATATATTTATTTTTAGCCTCACATCAGCGTTCTTGGTTCAATGCTGATAAATTATTGAAAAATGGTCGATATAGGACTAGTATGATGAACCTAGAAAAGTTGGAGTCTAGAATTTCAATTCACGAGGGTTTTCTACAAATTGTGGATCAATCCACGAGTCATACTTACCCCTTTTAAGGAATTCCAAACACCAAAATTTCTAAGATGTCATCATACAAGACCTTTATCAAGATATAGATGTTCCACGACTCATATTTAGGTCTCGTAGGGGCCTGCTCATTTGAAACCTTATTTGGAGTCTCATCTACGACTCAGTTTAAGACTCGTAGAGTCTTCTACTAGTCGTACTTGGCCTTGTAGATGCAATTCGAGTAGCTTAAAAATTTTGGACACTAATTCCACGAGAGACCTTTACAGCTCATAGATTACTCTCTGACTCATAAAAAAGGCACTCGTAAACCCCTGTTTTCCCTGTCCTGTCTTGATTTTTGCTTTTAATTTTTTTATTCATCGGACTAATCAATAGGTTGAATACGTGATTTGCATGTACTATGGCTCCCTGATAAATAAGAGATGAGATCAAAGCCATGAAGGATCGTCTGCGGGACAAGCCTACAAATTCTGAGCATGCCCCCAAGTCTAGTGGCTTGATAGAGGAGCTTGGTTTTCGACCTGATCCTGATGTCGAGCGATCCCAAACTCGGGCCTCCATTATATAGGCCAAGACGCAGGCGATCATGGTCCACCCTCTCCAGTCTGACAAGGGAGGTGACAGGGCCAACAACTTTGTACAGATGACCTCTTCCGAGAGAGGGTCCGGGTCCAAATCTGAGGTGGGGTTAGACTCCATTTCGTCTTCGGATCCTCGAGCACCAGCCTCACCACCAGATGCACGAGATAGCAGGTGGTGCATCGAGGGTATGCAGGTTATCCATGCGGAGTATATTCAGCACAATGAGCGAGGTCATCCAGCTCGTTCTATCTTCGAGGAGCCATGAGTCATCACTACTGGACTTGACAGTGTTCCAGAAATCGAGGACACTATTTCTTGATATAGGCTCCAGTGGCTAACAGAGTCATCAGGGAGGTACTCACCAATGATGATCAGAGAGTTCTTTGCCTCATACACTACCATGGTACTCAGTGCTCTTTCCAAGGGGAAGAAGCCTCTTACCCAACCTAGATTGACTCATATGATGGTGAGAGGCCGGTAGATGGATATTTCTGAGACCACCATCCACCGGATGCTATTTGGGCCTAAGTTCTCAACCCCTAGGTCTACAATAGAGTTTGATATAAGAGTAGGGCAGACCAAAGACTTAGGTGTTATGAGGGACCCAAATCGACGAGCTGGAATTATGAGATGGATTTCTATTCAAATCACAGCATATAGGCCCAACTCTGCTTGGATAGCTATATTGGCAGAGCCTATAGTGAAGGTTTCCCTCAGTTTTCCTGCCAAATTTGGTGGTCGATTATTAAATCACAGATTCGACCGACACTCGTAGATAACACTTTGACGCCGAACCGTGCAGTGCTGGTTTCCAGTATCTTAGCTAGATATGATATTAATTGGGCTGAGTTGATCGCCGAGAAGATTCACGAGGCGACCTTAAAGAGGTCCACGACTATCCCTTTCCCGTGTCTTATCTATTGGTTATGCTTAGCAGTAGGGGTGGAGATTCTTCACCATGTGGATGTAAAGGTAAAGGTTCAAAGGACTTTAGATGTCAGCCTAATAAAGGTTGAGGATAACCCGGTGGCACTTTGACGGGTATCGCGAGCACCAATTCCTATGACAGAGACATTCACCCTAGTGCCACTGCCTGAGGCTGCAACCACCTCCACCGTTGTTGCACCTACTACTAAGAGCCCCCCACAGGTTGAGACATATGTGGAAAGGGGGCTCACTACTGATATTTCTGCCCTAAAGGCCACACCAACTCTATTAGCACTCGCAGGCATAATATTCGTGTCTATGGCATCACTATAGGCCCTAGTACAGTGACAAACTCGTAATGAGTCACAAATAACTTAGTTATTATAGTAGTTGAGACCCTGGGTTCGCCAGGTATTTTTTGAGGCAGAGAGCCGCATGCAAGCATTCACGATCGTAGTTATTTAGGACTAACATAGACCCATGGACGCTTGCATAGATGCATTTGAGAGGTGAGTCTAGTAGATCCTCAGTACAGTGATGCCCATTGACATGACGGTTGTCTAGACAGAGATTCAGAAGCTCCGGGCCTAGATGACAGCAACACTAGTTATGCCAATTGAGATCCCACCGATTATGCCTATTGAGATGGTGTTAGATTTATTCACTCAAGATGATCCACCATTACCTTTTCTCGGGAATAGGCCCTGCATGGATGACCTTGATGTTGTGCGAGATAAAATGGAGCTAATAGAGGAGTAGGAGCTCGAGCTTGCCCGTTTGAGATCAAGGTAGGATGAGGAGATATGACTAGCTCATGAGCTTGAGAGTGTGAGGGGTGTTGTACCCTCAATACATGATCCTATAGTCGAGGAGTCCACTAGGGATATGGAAAGTGGACAACCTCAGATAGAGAGAGGCTCTTAGGCACTAAGGTATGTTTATTTTTGACCTTTGATCTTTATTTTGGTATTCTGTGTGCATTGGGGACAATGCATATCTTTTTTTTGATGGGGTGTGGGTAGTTATATGCCTCAGTGAAGTCTGAGTAACCTTGGCCTATAACTATCCCAATTTTTTATTCCAAAGGGTTTTCTTGCCTATGTTCTTTTTTCCTGCAGATATTTACTTTATGTTGAATTGACATGTGTAGGATGATTAGGTAGTATCAGTAGCATATAGTACTGATTCCAATGACATTTTTTTGTTGATAAAATGATACCCACCAAAAAATTTAATTAGTTAGTCTTGATAGCAACCATGCATGATTAATTGTTTGACAGTGCTTGTTCTTATAAGTTAGGCTAAATTGTGATAAAAATATGATTTGATAGTTTGTGTTGACATGTATGTAGTGTCATGTATGAGTGAGATTCAATTGCATGATTAATATACTGTACTTCTATTTAAAACTTGCCCTGTTACTCTGACTTAGACCGTAGATGAGTTGGTTAGGAAAGGATCTTAGGCCATTGTTCTTAATAGTCCACTTAGCCTAAATAATCAACCAAATGTGTTATATATCCCTTGATCCCTATGTTTGAGCCTGATATAGACCTCTTTCTTTGTAACTACTTAAGTAATCTTTTCTTGATAAATGATAAGGCCTAAAATTGGTCCTGGTCCTTCCTTGAGCATTGTTCACCTTGACTAAGGAAAAAAGCCTAAGTTGAGGGTGGCTACCAAAAGTGGCCCTGGTTCTGAGGATGGATATTGTGGACCTCAATTTAGGCCAAAAGCCTAAGTTTAGGGTAGCTAGTGAGAAGAAAATCATGAAATGAAGAGGAAACTAGTGATACAGAAAAGGGAAAAGTGTTTGAAAAGGGTGCAAGAATACTGGAAAAAGTGCTTGATCAGTGAGCTGAAAAGAAAAAAACTTTGAAAAATAAAGGCATTATTCAAAATATGAGAATGAAACACCCTAAATGGCTTTAAAACGGGGGGAGAAAGAGGGGGAATGAGAAAAAGGATAGGTTGGTAGGGCAAACGTGTAGAAAATGCAGTGTCATGGGCGATTACTCACTATATTCCTAAAATATCACACCAAAGCCCCCTGTTCCTATGCTACAAGCCTAGAAAGTCCTAAATGATCCTAGTCCTACTAGTCGAAGGTATTAGTCATAAGTATAGGGGCAAGCATATCGTATTGGTCATATTATTTGAATATCATTTGTGAGAGTGAGTGTTGTAGTATTGTTCCAAGCACTGAATTTGAAAATATTATCTGGAGTGAGGAATGGGACTTCTTTTCGTGAGGGAACTTGCATTGCATTGATATCTGACTAAGTCAGTGATTGTTGGTTATTTATGGTTGCATAACTTGTCATAGTTGCACTATTGGATATATTAGTCTATATTGGTTTGCCTGATAGTTATCTTATAAGTAATTGAAAGTGGTATGGGTATCTATGCTTGAGTTTGGTGAAATCTGTGCTATTAGGTTGAGGTCTGTGTATCTCTGTACTGCTTATGTAGATTGACTCCGTTGCTTGAGGACAAGCAACAATGTTAAGTTGAGGGTGTTGATGTGCTGCCGAAATGTAATATATTTTATGCTTAAAACTTGATATTTTATGTGTTTTCAAGCGATGTTAGTAGATTTGATGTGTTTTTGTGTTTCTTTTGCAGGATTTCAATGTTGGCATTCTTTTTAGGTAAAGTATACTGAATCAACAATTTTTGGTGATCTATGGAACCCTTCACGATTCGTGAAATAGTTCATGACCCATAGATGGGGTGTCGTAGAAATTTCCATTAAGTAGTGAATTTTTTGAATGTGACTTTACGAGCATACAAATGAGTCGTAGAGTGCAGTCGTGCCCTAAGGATTAAAAAGTGGAGAAGTTCTAAAATTCCATCAGACAAAATCCTTCACGGGCCATAGAATGTTATACGGCCCATGGATAGGTCTCATAGAAGATATCTCCAGATTCAAGTTGAAGACTACGAAACCCCGACACATGATCTGTGGATTGGAGTACGAGTCGTGAACTTACCCGTGGAGTATGCCGGCATAGTTTTCCTATTTCATTTTGGCTTTGTATTTTAGACATTATAAATAGATTTCTAGGTTATTTTTTATTAAGTTTCCAGAGAGCTCGTACTAGTTCATAGTTTTTAGTAGTTTTAGAGAGAGAAAAATAACTTTTGTATCTTGATTCGTATTTTGATTTCTATTGAAAAGTTGGATTTCTTGTTCGTCAATTCCTTTGTGCAAGTGCTAAATTATGTTATTCTATTTCATAATTCTTGCATCTACACTAATCATGAGTAGCTAAATCCACAACTAGGGTTATGAGAATTATGAAGAACTAACGAGGTAAAATCAGATATTTTGTAATTCTTGGAAGGTGTATAAGAATGTATTAGTTATTCCTCTTCACTTTAACTATTTTTTAATGAAAGGCCTACATTAGAACCATCCTAGTGTTACTTGCAGGATCAAGGAGGTAATGAATAAGAAAAGAGGATAATTAACAGGATTTGATTGAGTTGTTCTCGCCTAATCAACCAAACTAGATCAAGGGGAGGTTGTATTGGATAAAAATGTGAGACTTAGTAATGTCACATTACGGGGACGAATCAAGTTCTGTAATGAAATTTACCTATACACTGGATCAAAGGTTTAGGTAAACTTAACTTACTATCCTACATCTACACACTAGAAAAGATTACAATTACTCGATAATACCGATTTGGAGAATCATGGGGAACACATCACCCTAGTTAGCTCTTTTACTGGTTACACATCACTTGCATTAGTTTAGTTTTTGTTAGTTTTAATTTGCGAAAACTCCCCTTCCTGGCGAGATAAGTAGGTAAATCACCCTACTTTACAATTGAACTATCTAAAGTCTACCATATTCCCTGAGGGATTGATCCTAACCTTGGTTAGGTTATTTACTTGGTAGCGACCGCTTTACCTCAAAAATGGAGGTGTGGCTTGAGCAACATCAAGTTCTAAGGGAAAGTATTCATAATTACATAATCATTATCATGGGAGTCAAGCTCATAACATACATATCCATATCCAAAAACACCTTTACATGAGTGGAACGGGGGCCAAGATATCACTCGGGCTCACCCTCAAAAGTAAATGTCCAAAAGTAAATAAGTCCTAGCATAACATGAAAGAAAGTGGATGTTGTCCCTGAAATAGAGGACTCACCAATGGCAATATTCAATCGAACCGTCTAGCCAAGTGGAGGAGGATGAATAGGAGCTTCAATTCTTACATGGTTAGATCATGTAGACAAAAGTATGTGTTAGTTCTTGAAATGTACTAAGTATATGGGGTGCAATGCAAACAAAGAACATAAGTCATAATAAACAAGATGCATAATCATATACAATGGTTATAGGCTCAATATGACATGTATGATCAATGCCTTAGTTCAAACATGCATGAGAATAACCTAAATCAGGTAGAATATCATACATAGATGGGAAGAGACCATAACCATAAATTAAGACCAAGTGAGCTACTACTTGGAATCCTGATGTTCGCTCCATACTGGTCAATGAGTGGTCTACTCTGCCAAGGTAAACCAAACAATCATCTTACGGGAACTTCCCCATTTCGAAAAGTGGTTCACAAACACCTTACAGGAATATCATCCTTTTCAATTATCATAAGAGACGAGTCGTATAAGAACACCACCATTTTTGGTAAATCACACATCTAGATATATATAGATTCATTAGCTAATCACAAACTTATGGTGGCAACATAGTTATGGGACAATGGTTATTTACCAAGGTCCTCTCGGTTCTAGGTCAACAATCTCAAGGAATACTTAAATCATACTTACATTCATAATATGCAAAGTATTATAATATCATAATACCACCATAGAGTAGCTCTTCAAAATCAAAGCTTCATAATATCAAAGATAGGGCCTCGTAGCATTCATAGCTTTCAAATGTTCCCATGAACTCATACCATGTTTCTTAGCCCTTAAACGTTCACACCATACATAATTTAACATGTCTTGACATGAGGCTTTCGTCAATATAGGAAGTTTGGTACACAACGTTAGTCATAACATATTGGGTATGCACATATGCTCAAAATCATAAAATTTTAAAAGTAAACAAGGTCCTTTACAAATCATTCAAAGTAACCCACCATAGCAAAGTAAAGCTTAGTTAGGACATCCTTAAACCCTCATCTAATCCATAAATTTCACATGGCATTTAATTACATAATACTGTACAAATGTAGAATAACATGAATTACCCTTAATATCAACATACAAAAGAGTTCATAAAAATTTCCATAAATCACCATGACTTTGGAAAATAGATGAAGAAGGGGAATGGATGAGCTCTATGGAGGAAAGGTCTCCACAAATCAAAACTCACATATCTTGGTGTGATTGAATATGGAAATCTTGCTAGAAAGTGTAGAAAACCTAAAACCCTAGCTTGCACCTTTTTACTTGAATGTCTCTATAACATAAACCACGACACCACCTATGACCCATTAAATAATTTCCAAGCCATCCTATTGTTTGTGCATCGAACTTCAGAAAGTCATTTTTCTATCAAGTATGCTTGAAAGGGTTGCATGAGGTGAGGTTAAATGATTAATAGTCATTGATGTGTTGAATCAATGAAATTTCCTCAGAGGATTTGAGAGTTTTTCTAAGGTTGAGGTATTTTGTATTGAACCTGTAGTAGCTTGAGAAAGCATTATGGAAACTTGATCTTGAATTTGAGAAAACCTTGATCAAACATTAGATGCACCTTCCCTACCTATTTTGATTCATTATATTTTCAGTAATTTTGCACACCTACGCCAATTACTACTTGTATATCTATGTGTCTCTCCTAGAAGTCAATTAAATTCTCTTGTTTACCTACTATTATTGCTTAGTTGTAGTGACAAATTCCCCCATAGTTACTTTTAATATTTATTGGTTTTTTTGTAATACTTCCTCAAGCTATAAAAGATTAAAGCACCATTGTGACTTCTTGAATTAAATTCTACCATAGCATTTCTTTGTGGTTTGACTTTGACTCCTAGTTGGGTAATATACTTTTGATGACCGTGAACACTTGAAATTGTGAAAATTTTATGTTGATGTGTTAAAAGAAAACGTATATGTGTTTAAACCTCACATATCTTGGTCCAATCAAAATGGTTCCATTTTTGAGAAAATAGCATTAGATTTCTTTAAAGAAGTGCTTTGGTGAATTAGTTTTTTGTAGTTTGAGTTTGTTTACTATATTTTTTGTTATTTTTGCTAAATAATTAGGTGAAGACATGAGTGTAGTGGGAAGCATGGCTAGTTCTAATGCAGGGAAACACAATGACATTATCAATTTTGATGATGTTGCAAATGTCAATGAAGTTAGGTTGAATATGGTGGGCAATGATAGTGCCATACACTTTCCAGCAGCCAAAGGAAATGCAATGTTTCATATCACCAAAACTATATTGAAACTATTGCAAATTAAGGACTTCTTTGGTGGGCAACCAAATATGGATCCTCATGACTATATAAGGAACTTCTTTGATGTGTGCAACCCGTTAACATTAAAAAATATATCTCAAGAGTCCATCCATCTTTTATTGTTCCCATTCTCGTTGAGTGGTGAAACTTTAAAATGGTTGGTTGAACTTCAAGCCAAATTGATCAATCATGGGATAAACTGGGAGATGCCTTCATTGAGCGATTATTTCCCCCATCAAGGATGCTAAAGCTGAGGGATAACATTCAGAATTTCAAAAGGGTGGAAGGTGAACCATTCCACGAAACTTGAATCCAATTCTAAAAGCTCTTTTTATAATGTTTGAATCATGGGGTGCTCGATCATTTGCTTCTCCAGTACTTCTATAGAAGCTTGGATGTGGTTAATAGGCCTGTGGTTGGCAATTTGGTACGTGGTGGTCTAATGAAGCAAACCTTTGCTAGAGCAATAGAGTTATTATATGAAATGAAAAAGATTCACAAAGCATGGTCTACAAGAGATGATATGGTTACATCTCTTACCTTGGGGCTGACCAAAACGCAATTTGAAAAGAACCAGGAATGAGATGCAAATATGGCTAAGATGATGATGCAACATGACCTCTTGACAAAACATGTTACAGGGGTTCCTAAGATGGTTAACGCTATTGGAACGAGTGAGAATTTATCTCAACAAGTTGTTGTGTATGATAAAGATATCTAGTACTTGTGTCAAATGGGTGCTTATCGCCAAAATTCTTAAAGGAAAATGCCAACCAAGGTTGGAATTAAGGAGGTGAGTAGAGAGATCGTGAAGCTGAAAAAGAGTGTTATGTACCTCCACATGAGCGTATAAAGATTGGAGAGCCTTAGGCTGATATAAAATATTGTTAGAATGTTGGCTCAAGTTTTGAATAAGGTGGAAGGTTTTGACAAGGTGATCAAGGAGATGAAAGGTGATTTCTCCATGTTAAACCAAGTGGTCACATCATATTTGACCACTATTAAGAACCTTGAATCTCAACTAGGGCAAATCTCTTCTCAGCTAAACCAAAGTCTGCAAGGAGGTCTCCCATGTGATACCATTGAAAATCCAAAGAAATACCAATCTCATGTTGATGCTTGAAATGATGCTTAGCTAAGTCGTTCTATGTTGTTAACTAAGGCAGTTCTTGGGAGGCAACCCAAGTCTAAGTTTTAATTTTCTAGTATTTTGGTGTTATTTTTGTTAATTGTAGATATTGAGACTTTACTAGGTAATTTCAACGAAAATAGGTGAAATGAAGGACAACTTGGTGAGCTAGGATGTAAATATGTGATATGCTAACATGGTTAGCGAGAGCATAAAATATTGCCAAAGTTCAGCCTAAAAAATTATTCAAGGGCTACTGTTAAAAGGGTGAGCAGAAAAATCAATCAGTGATTCACCGATCATGTCTGTGAGGTAAGTCAATCTCGTAAAAATCACCATGCCCCTTAGCCTAGATCAAAATGTTTGAGGCAATTGAGCTTTACGATTCACCAAACCATTCGTCAATGTTAGTGACCTCGCAAAAGTTTTCCTGGAGTAAATAGAGGAAAACTTTTTATAGACGTTAATGTCAATTTTTTTCAAAATATCACTTCTCTCCCTACTTTCCCTCACTACACCGTATGTCCCTTCACTTTCTTCAAGTTTATTTTTGAGATTTTAGTGTGTTTTTGGGAGTGTCCACGAAGTTTGCACATCATCTACTTGATTTAAAGCTTCATTAAAAGATATGTCCTCTTATTTTTGATATCCAAGCCATTATTTATGTATTTTTGGGTGCAACTAGGATGAATGCCATGTGAGTACTTGTTCTTGCTTGATTTTGAGTTTATGAGGTTTTATCTATGCTTTTGAGCTAAAATAGAACCTATATAGGTACTTTAATAATGGTGACTTTTGAGTTCTATTGATTCTCTATGGATTATATTAAATTTCTACTTTGGGTACTGTTGAGGAATGTATGATTTGATAAAAATGGGTCAAAATCATGTTCTTATGTGTCAGATTGTGTTAGGAAGCCATATACTTAGTTTTGGGTGTTAAGTTGGTTTGAAATGATTGAACTGTTTGGATTTGATATTTGGGGATGATTGTTGAATGTTTAGGGTGAAGTCTAAGTAACACAATTCTTATGATTGATAAGTTTTCCCAATGATGGATTAGTGGTGATTCTCTTAAGTGTTTACTGTCGATCAAACACCCACACCTTGTTTACCAATGAAGTTTGAGTAGTTGGGAGGCATGGTAATAATGTTCAAACATATTCCTTTTATAGAATATGCATGATTGTTAGCAATATATTTACCTAACTAAGAGCCGGGATCAAATCCAACAGAGAATAGGTAGAACACTCTACTACTTATCCTACTTTAGTCGTCGGTTCTATTTCTAGAAAACAAAAAAATATAAAAAATTAAAAATAGGGGTTTTGATTTAAGCTCCTAACTACGAGTAGAAATGCAAAATAAACTAAGGCTTAGACAGTTTGATGATGACTAGGGTTGTGATCCCCATGACGTATAACTAATAAGTATTTAACACAGGGTATATTGTTTGTTATATTGCATATAAAATCTAGCGAGTTAGGTAACCTCTAGTTCACCTCCTAATCCTTCCTAGATGCATATAATTCATGTCCACTTAGTCTTATAATATTTTCAATACTAACCCATGCTCTGGATTTCAGAGAACCATCACCTCCCAGTCTTGAGTTTTTAGATGAAGTTGTCACCTTCGAATTTCTGTCGTAATATTCTTTTCCTAATCACTACCCTCCTCCCGAGAAAGCAATAAATACAGGCTAGTTCTTAATCTGTGCACTCATCAAGATATACTTTTAAACAAAGGAAACCACAATACGTGCAATACAAGTACCAGTAAAATCCTAAGTTTTGTCTATTTTATTAAAATGTTATGGTTCTCACAACCCTAGTTGTGAGTCTAAATTATTGAATTTGCAAGATTTTGAATAAGAATCATGTTGTAATTCATAGTAAATAACTTTCAATAAATAATAAATCAATTCTTGAAGTCACACGAAGAATTTTGAGATGATAACTTGATTTAAACTTCAAATGATAATCAAAACGCGCAACTAGAATTGTTGATCCTCAATGGACTGTCAAGCCGTGTATCCTAGAAACTTTCTGGAAATTTTGATGATTATTTCATGTAATAGCAACCCTAAAATATGGAGAATAAAGTGTCCTTAAGAAATAAAACTTAAGTTCTATTTATAGTCCTGAAAAGAACCTAAAACGAGTAGGAAAATTAATCCCAATTGGACTAGGAAAAGAATCCTAATGCACGTAGGATTTTCAGTCGCGAACTGCTTCACGAGCTTTACCACGATCTGTGGTAATTTTCATGAATAGTAATGGCTTTTAGTGGTCCTTCACTTAGTTTCATCACTGTCCAAGACACCTTGGCTTTCATGAGTGCCTTCACGACTTGTGAAGCTGTCCACGAGTCGTGAAAGGCTGTCTTGAGATTTTCCTTTACGCGTACACTCTCCAGTGTTAGAGGTGACTTTCATGAGCACCTTCACAGATATTGGAGTGCACCATGAGTCATAAAAGGGCTCTTGGTGAGGCCTTCAATGACGTAAGTTGCTGCCTTCACCTGTTCGAGTAGTTTCACAACTTGTCAAAAGTTCCACGGGTCGTGAACCTTCACGTGGAGTGTTTATTTGCTCTTTTTTGTTCTGCTTTGGATTCAACACTCCTGAAAATCTTGGATACTATTTCACCACAGCTTTCCAACATCAAATTCTTGCACTATGGGTCATGGACAACAACAACTTCACAGTACGACATTAACATGTGCTTTGATCATTTTTCTAAGATAGCTTGTGATATATACGTTTTAGCTCTTGTTGCTGCTTTGTTGTTATTTTTCTAGCTTCACGCTTCTACGAAATAATTGTCATTGTATGTACAAGCTCATTTACAAGTGACTCCTTTTATGTTCAAGTCAATTTTAGCTTCAAATCACCTCAAATCAGTCCAACGTCCATAGATTCATGAAATTCTCATTTTCCTACAAAACAAACCCAAAACACATATTAAACTAATAAATGCGCTTAAGAACTCATAATACTTCTATGTTTAGGCATCATAAAAGTAATGTTTTCATGACTCATCAACACCCTCAACATAGAATCATTGCTTGTCCTCAAGTGATGATAAAAAACAAAACATAACGCCACACAAATACAAGTATCCAACGGGGTTCATACAATAACCCCTCAATCACTACACATATTCTCAGAAAGTAAGCTTACAATGTACTTTCACCCAAATAGACTTACATAGATCAAGTTTAAGCATGATATCATATACAGTTGACCTAAATAAGTTCAAGAACAAATATTACATAATTATATTAGCAACCAAACTGTCACGCCCCAAGCCTAGGGCCTAGATGTGACACGGCGAATGGAGAACCCGAAGGGACTCCAAACAAGCCTCTTATGCGTATGTAGCACATCTTTGGTTCACAAAAGCATAAATGGACAACCATCAAATAGTAATTAATTTCTAAGGGGAAACAGGACTTTGGACTCACTCTATGGGGATGTTTTAGGGAAGAAAATTAACATGGATCACATAGCAAGTAAGTCTAAAGGGAGGGTAAGTATGACTCATGTTATGGGGGCATTTAGGGACTTGAGACTTCCATCTCACCAGCATAACAAACATTCATCACATAGGAGGGAATAGGGACTAGGGAAATATCCAATAATACAAAAGACATAATAAGTGTCAAGCTCATAACATACAACCCATATATCCAACAACACCTCTAAATACAAATGGAACGGGGGGTCAAGACATATCTCGGGCTCACCCTCAAAAGATAGTATTAAAAAATAGAGTAGTCAATTAAAAGAATGAAAGTAAATGAATATTGTCCCCAAAAGTGGAGGACTCACCAAAAGCAACCCTTCACTCAAATCATCTAGCCACATAGAGGAGGAGGAGGATGGAGGTGAGATTTGGTCCCTACATGGTTAGATCATGTAGGCAAAAAGTATGTGTCAGTACATTTGAATGTATTATGTATGCGAGATGCAATGCAACAAGGAACATAAGCCATAATTAGCAATATGCATAATTGAATCATAGGATATAAGATCAACATGTCACGAGTGCTCAATGCCTTAAGCAAAATATACATGAGGAGCCATCAAACCACATATCATATCACACATAGATGGGGAAGGGACCATAACCGACATGTAAGATCAAGTGAGCTACTAATTGGAATCTTGATGTTCACTCCACACCAAATGAAGAAGTGGTCTACTTTAACAAGGTAGACCAAACACTCACCCTACAGGAACAACACCCTTTTTGGAAAGTGCCTCACAAAACACCTTATAGAAACAACACTCTTTTTGGTGACGTTAAGGGAACAACACCCTTTTTGGTAAGTTATAAGATAAGAGCCTTACGGGAACAACATCGTTTTGGATATTAATAAGTAGAAACCTTACGAGGACAATACCTTTTTCAGATATTAATAAGTAGAAGCCTTATGGGAACAACAACCTTTTCAAATATTAATAAGTAGAAGCCTTACAAGAACAATACCTTTTTCTTACATTAATAAGTAGAAGCCTTACGGGAACAACACCCTTTTTGGGAACAACAACCTTTTCAAATATTAATAAGTAGAAGCCTTACAAGAACAATACCCTTTTCTTACATTAATAAGTAGAAGCCTTACGGGAACAACACCCTTTTTGGACATTAATAAGTAGAACCCTTATGGGAACAACACCCTTTTCAGTCATTCATGTAACTTATGCTATATGGATCCATTAGCTAATTCGTAAACCTATGGAAGAAACATAGTTATAGGACAATGGTTATTTACTAAAGTCCACTCGATGCTAGATCTCAATCCCAAGGAATATTCAAAACATACTATTATCACAATATGCAAAGCATCAAAATATCATAATTTAGTCATAGAGTAGATCTTCAAAACCAAAGCTTCATCATATCAAATAAGGCTTCATAACTTTCACAATTATTCATAGTTTGCATAATCATGCCATAAGGCCATCAAAATCTTAGAAGCTTGGCATACATCTTTAATCAAATATGGTGGGTTTATAATCATAACTTAAAATCATGCAAATCATACCTAAATGCGATGAAAGATACAAAATAAGATCACTTGTTCGATTTTCAAACAACACACCACAAACATAGTAAAAACTTAGTTAGGGCATTATCAATCCCTAATATAAATCATAAATATCATATGATATTTCACTTAAAAATAATGCATAAGTATGAATCATCATAAAATACTCCATATTATCTTCATGTGAAAGAGTTCAAAAAATTATCATGTATTAACGTAGCTTAAGAATACCAAGGGAAAGAGAGAATGGTTGAGCTTAGTGGAGTGAAGGTGCCCACTAATCAAAATCCACATACCTTAGTGCTTTAATGGAGGAAAATTAGACTTGGAGGAGAAGGATTTGAAACCCTAGCTTGCTTCTTTCTTCTTGAAGCCTTGGAGGACCTTGAGAGAGTTTGACTTAGAAATACTTTTGGGATGGAGGTGAATGAGTTGATTAGGGTTGTATGTTTTGATAAAGGGTCATTTGAGGGGTATAACAACATAGCATAAGCTTTAAATAATAGGAAAGGTCAAATTTGCCCCTTTAAAATCTGGCCAAACAGGACCACGAAACCCTGTTTATGGGTCATGGTCCGTTCTACGGGTCGTAGATGAGGGTCTCTTCTAATGCCCTTTCAGGGACTTAGAAACTTTTCTCTGAACCACATTTCATGACCTGACTTACGACCCATATAAATTTTATAGCCCGTCTGATTCTTCGTAAATCAAATCTCTGAAAACCTCCAAATTTCACAAAGTTTGACCCTCATTCCATAAGCAAGAGTTATGGCTCGTGAAAGAAATTACAGCTCGTAAAGGCCTTCATACATTAGTGGCCTTCCAAACTTAGGCTACTAGAAAATGCACTCAGGGTCCACGAGCCAAAGCATGGCCCATACAAAATCTTACAGCCTGTAAGGACCCTTGTAACCTCTGATACTTGGAAATTTTTTTAGGTTTCAGTTTCCTTCTCACTTTTATACCTTCGAACATGTGGGGCCTTACACAAATAGTACAAGGATAGTGCCCTCACTACAACGAAGTGTTACACATTGTATATAAATTCAAAATAAATACTGGAATATAGACACTCATGCTCAAAAAATACATCCAATCAATACATAAGTTCAAACTATATGTTTGCCCTTATTTTCACCATCTTGACTCTCGAATGACCTTTTTAGGATCACTTTAGGACTTTTGCAGCTTGTAATGTAGGCTCAGGCTAGGGTGAGGTACATTTAGGATAAAAGTGACTAATTTGGCCCTCCAAGATGCTACTTTAGCTTAGCCATCTACTTCTGGCACCCCAAACTCTTATTTTCCCTTTTGTTTTGTTAGGAGTGATTTTTATTTTCATTCATCATTTTTCTTTCTTTTGTATTTCACTCTTTTGTTTTACTCACGGTCACATTCCAAACTTTTCTTCTCCTCTCATCACTTGACTCTTTTTCACTCTTAAATTTCCTGCTTTTCCTACAATAGTCACCCTCAACATAGGCTTTTAGTCTGAGTTGAGGTACACATTGTCTTTTTAAAAGGCCAAGGCCAACATAAGCCACCCTTAACTTAGCTTTTATCTTGGGTTGAGGTTCACTATGTCCTTGGAGAGACTGGGGCCGAAGTAAAGATTCGCAGAAAGATAAGGAAGGTGAGTTGGGTGATTACAAAGAAAAGGTCTACTTAGGTTCAACTTTTGGTTTAAAGAAAACAATTTCATTTGGTTGGTCAACTTTTAGGCTAAGTGACTTCACAACAAAAATGATCTAAGATCCTATCCTAATCCAATCATTCAATTGTTTTAGTGGGACTAACTAGACAAGTTCTAGCTTACAAGTGCATCAGTCGAATTAGACAAATAAGCTCACATGCGCATGACACATATCCTATACTATTCAGTACTAACCAACACAACCATGCTTATTTATCAAGATGTCAAGTAGACGATGTATACAATGCTTTACAAGGATCACACAAGTTAGTCAGGATAGGATGCATGCATATACAAACATTTTGAAAAATTTTAAATTGGGGCATTTTTATCACACAAATTATGGGTTACTGTAGACTCCTATAAACACTCATATTTGAATAAACAAATCAACCTAAACATGTCAGTTCTACTTGATAATAAAACTTAAGAGAAAAGAAACATGACCAAAAAACTCCTCAGAGTTTAGGATGCCCCACTCTCTACCAAAATTGTATGGATTCTCCCCAACGCATGTCATACCAATGTATAAAACAAGGGAAGTGATCATACCTGTGATGCCATAGGCATCAGTAGTAGTGTAACAAATTACTCAAAATTCATCAAGTATCATCATGGGTTGCCTCCCATGCAGTACCTGATTTATTATCGTGGCATGATATACCCAAACTATAATCAATTTTTAGTCTGAGGATTTAGAATAGTGTCATTGGGTAGTGCATCATTTTTGCTTTGATTCACTATTGCTGAAAATTGGCCCATTTGTTGTTCCAATTTTTTGATTAAGGTTGAGTGTGCCTAATTCATTCTCAACACATCACTCCTCAGCTCTTTGACTCTAGCTTCAATCGAATCAACCTTTTAAAGCACTTTTGTCACCATATCCTCCAACTGAGAGTTATATTAGCCAGTTCCTGCCTTATCTCTATTTTTGGGATATACATATGCACCATTTTGATAAGTTCTATAATTGTCTATTTGTTGCCAACTTCCTTGATTATGGTTGTCCCCTTTATCATAGTATCTATCCCATTGATAGTTCTGACGTTGGTTCCCAGATTTGTAAGTCCAAAAATATCACGACCGAGGAGGAGACCTAGGAGTGACATGGTGAATGGAAACCCCAGAGTCGCCAAAAACGACTCATAGCATTCATTCACACATCATTAATTTGGAAGTGCATAGATATACATTAAACATATAGTTATACAGAAGAGAGGTAAGTATGATTACGCTATGGGGATATCATAAGGATAGGGACTAACATGGATTCACATAGCACATAACACATAAAACTAAGGGACGGGTAAGGAGTACTCAACCTCTAGGGGTATCATGGGCCTTAGGACTTTCCATATAATCTCATAATCATATCATTCATACATAATATGTAACCATAACATCTCAAAGATAGATATAGCATAATTCGTACGATAGACTACAAGATGTCCAACAATGCCTCTAGTATAAAATAGGTTGGAGGGCAAGACACGTCCCGGGCTCACCCTCAAAGTAAAGAAATAAACATCATAATCATAGTAGGTAGATAGAAGTCAACTTGTCCTTGGATGATAGGACTCACCACAAGCAACTCTGAGTCAATCAACTAGTCATCAAGAGGTGGAAGGTGATAGTCTTTGGTCCCTACATGGTTAGATCATGTAGGCAAAATAGTATGTGATAGTACATTTGAATGTACTAAGTATGTGGGCATGCAAATGGTATGAACATGTAATCCTGCAAATCAATGTTAGATGACAAGGGCATATATATATACAACAAGTCGTATAAAAATGAATAATATATCAATATGCCATAAAATTCATGATGCATGAATGCTATAATTCTTAACATATCAAGGATGAGATCGTAATCGACATCACAATCAATGTGAGCTAATACATAAACTTAGTCAAGTACCCACATCGGAATGAGGGTGGACCACTTGCCAAGGGTAGCCCATATCACACCTTATGACCCGGTCTTTTCGGTGCGGTGGACACCTTCCTTACAACTCAATATTTTTGAAAGGATTTTCATATCATATCATAGTCATCCCATAAAGGGGTCCTACATTTCCACATAGTTCAAGAGAAAGAGGGAGGACCCTTATGAATAACCCTGACGCCCCTAATCTCATTTGGTGTTAGGTCAACATCCCACGAGAACACATATACTTATATATGATTTTCAAAGGAGACAGAGCTTTCAAAATCATATCAATGCATAATTAGGCTTAGAAACCAACCTTATTTCAATTCATGTCACACTTGGGCTTAAAAGTCAAATCACATTTTTCATGTCAATATCCATGCATAGGAATAGCTCATCAAAACATATACATATTGGTGTAAATACCCGGAGTTTCTCAAAGATCCAAATCATAGGCATATTTGTGATCACAAGTTTGTCATATCCACATTTGTTCAAAATCATAATCATAATCAAGGTTGGGCTTAACCCACTTCAAATACTTCATAGAAACCAATACTCATGTATGTAATGCCATGAATAATGATGAGAATAGCATGGGCAATTAGAATTCATATTTTAAAACTCATAATAGGAAGAATCTGTATGAAATTCATAGTTAAATCAACAATTAAAACTCAATTAACATTACTCATGCATAGATTTAAAGCTTTTGGGACATGCGTAATTGAACCTTCAAAATTTTAATGCAATTCATCATAATTGAATTTAAATCACTTTAAAATCATCAAATAAGTACAACTCATGAACTTCAATTTAATTAAATCAACAATAATTATAAAGACCCATAATTAAAGTAAGTTTGAATTTCATAAATCAAATAAGAAAACATTTAGGGCTTCATGGTTGAAAGGAGCCATGAATAAATTCTCACATACCTTTGATGACCAAAAAGAATGGAGAAGAAATTGATTGAAGAAGAGAGTCTTCCCTTAATCCCCAAGCTAAGCCTTCACTAATCCACTTGAGATGAGTTCTTAAGAGAGAGATTGAATAAATTCTAAGTGTATGAATTGAGTTTGAAAGAGAATTGAAGAGTATAATTCTTTTGAGATGTTTAGGATAGGTTATGAAGTCACAAACTATCTTTAGGAATAACCAAAATTACAAGAATACCATTAATGAAATGGAAGTTAAAATGTTGACAGGGGTCCCGTGAAGTGGTGTCACAGATCATGTAGAGGCACACGGACCATGTACTGGTCCATGAAGATAACCTTAAAAAAATCTCCACTGACGTAGGTCCGAGATGGTAATTCCATACTTAGAAAATTTTCATGCCAATACCCTTATGGGCCACCTCACAAATCGTGTGGTGACACACGACCTGTGCAGTGGTCTCTGTCACTTCTCTTGGCCAAAATTCCAGCATCGTTGGATCTCACTAATAGCCTCATGACCCATCAAGTTCCAAACGGACCGTAGGGGCTTCCGTCTAGGTGATGCAAGTTCCGGAACGTTAACCTTATACTTAGAACCATTTCTTAGGATAAGAACTTCATAAAACACTTAACCATGCCTTATAGGAGTTCAGACAAGACCTTCACACATACCATCAAGTGGCTCATGACCCGTTTGGGGTCTCCCGGTGCCCTGCCTTAGCCAAAATCTCAAGTACAATCCCGGCACAAGCAGCTTTACAAAAAGGGGCATAACTTCTCCATTCGAACTCAGAATCAAGTGAAACTAGATGTGTTGGAAAGATAACTCAATGAGCTTCCATTTGAAAGGTAAGAGACCACCCAGTTCTTCCTGTGCTAAGAGATATGGCCAATTAAAGTTGACCCTTCCAACAGTTCTTAAGAAAAGCTTAACCAATGCAATCCTCTTGAACATGCTACATAAGGGAGACTTAAGGTGATCATTAACCACTCAAAATGAGTTCAAAATTAGTGTACACCATATTGACAAGGTTTTTCAAAGTCGGGTACTTATAGAAAACTTCCTTGATTATTTATAAACTTGGCATCCTTATGAAAATCGAATCTTGGCTGATCATATCTAGCTCAGGTGTCCACCGCTTTAAAATTTTCTAGCCCTCCACCTAATAGTCGCTTGGTCAGCAAGTCCAACTGTGTCCGCATATGAGTTATGTCTTGGTCCCGCTCTTCTTCTTTCTTTCTTCGCGCTGCAGTTATCTCAAAATAAATGTAGAACAATCTCCATCTCTGGTGTACCATTCCTTTTGTTCTTAGACACATGATCTAAAATCACTATGATATATGAGAATTTTCTGTCCATATATGATCCTCCACACGCTGCATCGATTATTAGTTTGGTCACAAAGTTACAGGACTTGTAGAAAACCTCTCTCAGGTGCTCACTTGTGAGATTATGAATGGGACATTATTTAAGATTTTGCCTGAATCTCTCCTATGTCTCATATAGTTCTTTGGTTGGCAGCTACTTATGGCCCCCTATCTCATCTTTGATTTTCAACTTCCTTGACATGGGGAAGAATCTTTTCAAGAAATCATCTTTCAACACTCTCCAAGTACGAATGGAATCATGATAAATTTCGTTCATCCACTTTGTTGCCTCGCCAATCAGAGGCAACAGGAACAATCTCAAATGGATGACCTGTTGACTGACACCCAGAATCTCAAATGATTGGCATATAGTCACAAAGTTCATGATATGTTAATTTGTATCTTCACTTGCCGCTTGGCTGAACAATCCTTTAAAGGTGAGCATCTAAAGCATAGTGCTAGTGATGGTAAACTGTACACCTGTGGGAAAGGGGGAAGGACTATTGTCTGTGTAACCCAACACCATCATCGTCATCATGCATTGCTTATTGATATCAATGTCCAGGCGGCCTAGGCGTAGGTTTCTGCTATAAAGGTGGTGCTAGTGGCACCTTATCATCATTCATATCATTCAGACCTAGGTCGTCGTTACCCCTATTATCGGGATTCAAAGCCAACTCTCTCTGCCTCTACACTTCATGAACTTGTGCATTCATCTTCCTAATAAATCTTTGCAGCTCAGGGTCGTAGGGAATCAATGTTATACCCTTAATTTGGGTGGCTGGCATACACTACCTATTCCTTACACAAACACAAACAAAAAGTAAAATCAAGAAACAGAACTACAACTGAAAATAAAAAGCTAAAAGATTATTTCAAAGTCATATTCTTCGAAACATACTTCGTTTGCATAATATGGAAAACCATTAGAAATATATTTACCCAACTAAGATTCCAGGTCGAATCCCATAGGGAATAGGTTGAAACAATCTACTAGTTATCCTACTTTAGTCGTCGATTCTATTTCCAAAAACCAAACAAATGCAAAAAATAAAAAATGGTGATTTTGATCTAAGCTCCTAACTACGAGTTTGAATTAAAAATAAACTATGTCTTAGAAAATTTGATGATGACTAGGGTTGTGGTCCGCATGACGTATAACTAGTAAGCATTTAACACAAGGATATTATTTGTTATATTGCATATAAAATCTAGCGTGTTAGGTAACATCTACTTCACCTCCTGATCCTTTCTAGAAGCATGTCATTAACATCCTCCCGGTCTCAAAATGTTTTCAATACTAACCCTCACTCTAGATTTCAGAGAACTATCACCTACCGGTCTTGAGTTCTTAGACAAAGTTACCACCTTCAAATTTTTTTCATGATATTCTTTTCCTAATCACTTCCCTCCTCCCAGGAAAGTAATGAATATATGCAAGTTTTGCCTATTTTATTAAAATATCATAGTTCCCACACCCCTAGTTATGCGTCTAAATTATCAAACTTGCAAGATTTTGAACAAAAATCATATTGTAATTCATAGTTATTTATTTACAATGAAGAATAAATCAATTCTTGAAGTCACACAAAGAATTCGGAGATGAAAACTTGATTCAAACTTCAAATGATAATCAAAACACGCAACTAGAATTGTTGATCCTAAATGGACTGCCCAACCATGTATCCTGGAAACTTTTTAGAAATTTTGATGATTATTTCGTGCAAGAGTAGCCCCAAAATTTGGGGAATAATGTGTCCTAAAAAAAACCTAAGTTCTATTTATAGTCCTAAAACTATCCTAAAACAAGTAGGAAAATTAATCCCAATTGGACTAGGAAAGGAATCCTAATGCGCATAAGATTTCCAGTCGCGAACTTCTTCACAAGCTTTACCATGATCCCTGGTCTTTTTCACGACTAGCACTTGCCTATCGTGGTGCTTCACTTAGTGTTCATCACTTTCCAAGCAACCTTGTCTTTCACAAGTGCCTTCAAAACTCGTGAAGTTGTGCACGAGTTGTGGAAGGTTATCTTAAGCTTTTCCTTTGGGCAGTGTCCAGTGTTAGAGGTGACTTTCATGAGCACCTTCATATCTCGTAGAGTGCGCCACCGGTTATGCAGGGGCTTGTGATGAGGCCTTCCATGATGTAAGTTGTTACCTTCACTTGTACAAGCATTTTCATAACCCGTCAAGAGTACCACGGGTCGTGAACCTTCACGTGGAGTGTTTCTTTCCTCCTTTTTGTTCTACTTTGGATTGAACACTCCTGGACATCTTGGATATTGATTCCCCATATCTTCCCAACATCAAATGTGTTGCACTAATGTTCATGGTCAGCAACAACTTCCCAGTACGACATTACCACGTGCTTTGATCATTTTCTCCGAGATAGCTTATGATATATATATATTTTAGCTCTTGTTGCTACTTTCTTATTATTTTTCAGCCTCACACATCTACCAAATAACTGTCATGGTATGCCCAAGATCATCTACAAGCGACTCCTTTTATGTTCAATTCAATTTTACCTCCAAATAGTCTCAAATCAGTCCAACGTCCATAGATTAATAAAATTCTCGTTTTCCTACAAAACAAACACAAAACACATTAAACTAACAAATGTGCTTAATAAATCAATGTGCTTAATTAGTCATAATACTTCTATATTTTAGGTGTTGTAAAAGTCATATTTTCATGACTCATCACATGGGGTAGTGGGTGTGATGCATGCATGTTTGTAGTGGTGTTTTTGAACTGTGTATGGGTGTTCGTAGCTTAAAAATTGGTTTTGAAATCAGTTGAAACTAATTTTCTGTAAAGGGTCTGTTTGGCGATATCCTTTGAGTTTGCCAATCGGGTCAGTGAATCGTATTTCTATGTGACAAGCTCGCCCATTTTATAGACCCCAAATGGTTCTGCAAGGGACATTTTGGCAAAGAACTGATGTCTCACCGAGTCAGTTTGGCAACTCACCAAACCTGACTCTATATCACATATTCTCCCACTTACTTTCCTAGGACTATTTTGGCAAGCTCATTTGAGCTCACCAACAACACTCTACGACTCGTATTTCCTTTGCGAGAACCAGATGCCTGCAAATTTAAATATGTATTTAGGCATGGATTTGTTTTTCCAATTTTGATTATTTTGTGCCTAATATGGTTTTCAATGTTTGATGCAGGCATGGAACAACCTAAACAAATAACCTGTCATAATAGAGTGATGGACGAGGATGAGCCACCATGGCATTCATTACCCCCATTCTCTATAGGGTAACCTAGTCAAAGGCCATCTGCTCCATCCAAACGAGCAAGGATCGAGAGTGCTGACAGGGGAAAGAGGCCTATTACAGAACCTTCCAGATTTGAATCGGACTATTTCTTCAATAATATCCCTTCGATACGCGTAATTAGGATGCCTCAACTTTTCACGACCCGGATAGGGGGCCTAGATGTGACCTGGCGAAGGAGAACCCAAAAGTCCTCGATCAAGCCATCATAGAATCATTTTATACCTCATCGGTTCGGAAGCGCGGAAAATAAACACATAACATATAATTTCTAAGGAATTGGGGACTTGGGACTCAATCTATGAGGGCACACCGGGGTTATGGGACTTTCCACATAAGAACATAGTCAATAAATAATCCTCAATATTTAGCTCATAGGCAATTTAAATAAAGATTCTTTAAGACAAGGCTAATAAGCATAATTCCCATAAAAATAATAATCGACATAAAAAACAACGTATGAGAGTACAGTGGTCCAAAGCCTCTACATAAGATAGGCGGGGGCCTCGACATAGTTTGAGGCTCACCGTCAATACATAAATAGAAATGAACAACATAATAAACTAGGTAGAATGAAAATGGCTATTGCTCTTGAACAAAAAGGCTCACCACTATTGCAAGTCTTTAAGAATTATCACACGTCATTTGGTGGAATATGAAAGTCGTCGCCGACACGTACATGGTTAGAACATGTAGATAGAAATATGGATTATCACAATTAAACACTAAGTATGCTGGCATGCAAATGAATATGCACATGAGCCTATGACAACCTACATAACAAGGGAACATATATGGAAACGAATATAGGAAGTGACAATATATATATATACAATATGCTGTGCGAGTCATGATGCATGCCATGCCATAATGCTCATATAAGTAGGGAATGGAACCATAACCGACATCACAAATCCATGTGAGCTACAACATGAACTTGTCCCAATGCGACCCCTCATTGGGTAA